>JAVSBS010024338.1:0-11629 GCA_033124195.1 Coracias cyanogaster
AACACCCCCAGGTCCCTCAGCTGCTCCTCACCACACTCCTGCTCTAGACCCTTCCCCAGCTCCATTGCCCTTCTCTGAACACGCTCCAGCCCCTCAATGTCCTTGGAGTGAGGAGCCCAAAACTGACCCCAGGATTCAAGATGTGGCCTCACCAGAAGCTGCTCAATTAATTTCAGCTAGTCAATGGACAAAACTCCATGGTAATTTGAGGTGAAAATCATAATTTTCCCTTCTTTTGCCCTGTGTTTCCTCAGAGAGACACAAGCCAACGGGCCCTGCCTGGGACTGAACACTACCCGCCAGTTCCCTGGATTTCTGTCCCTCACCCGTAACACTCTCCCATCAGCAAGGTTAAGCAAATAGCCGCTGATAAAACAACTTCCAGGTTGCTCTTTCCAAGGCCATTGAACGCAGGGCCCAGACAAGTGCCCTGCGTGTGTGTGAACCTCCCGGCAGCGACACCTGCACGGTGCCAGCGCGGGGCCTTGGTGCCATGGTACAGCCTGGGTTAATGACTCTGTTTATACTGGTTGGGGTAATGGTGATAAGGCCGCCCAACCCGCTGTCCCCCCCTCCCCGCCGCTTCATTGAGAAAACGGCCGTTGGCACCGCACGGAGAACTCGTTTGCCGCAGCCAATCAGCCCGGGGATGGCTGGGTTGGGTGGGTTTTGGTGGTTTTTTTTAATGAGGACTGCTTAATCACAGCGCGGTCAAGGCTGTGAAGGGGTGTTTCACCAGTGACCTGGCTTTATAAGAGTGGCTTTGAGCAGCCATGGGCTGGCAGAGCTGGGAGGACGGGGAGAATCCAGCCTGCGACGGAGCCCTTGGGAGGGAATTTACGTCTCGCTCCTGTTCACTGTAGCAGGAGCTGAGTTTTGCCACGGATCCAGCTGCCCGGCACAGCAATGACCAGCAGCGCCACGGACATGGACTGTGAGAGGTGCCAGTGCCACAGCGAAGACAAGCGCACCGCCATCCTCTACACCCTCCTCAGCCAGAATCTCAACCACAGCCGGGGCAGCCGCAGCCCAGCCCACCAGCGCTGCCTCTGCCACCAGCGCCGAACCGTCTGCCTCCGCACACCCCATGTCACTTGCCAGGCAGCTTCCAACGTGCTGGTTAAAACCATCAGCTTCATGAAGAACCTCCCTTCCTTCCACCTGCTGCCGCGAGAGGATCAACTCCTGCTGCTGGACAGCTGCTGGGTCCCCCTTTTCCTCCTGGGGCTAGTCCAGGAGATGGTGACCTTTGAGGTGATGGAAACCCCAGCCCCCAGCATGCTCAAGAAGATCCTCCTCGATGGCCAAAGCCAACCGCAGGAGCCCGAGCGGACGCAGCCCACGCTGGCTGCCGTGCAGCGGCTGCAGTGCTGCCTCAACACCTTCTGGAGCCTGGACCTGAGCCCCAAGGAGTACGCCTACCTGAAGGGAGCAATTCTCTTCAACCCCGGTGAGTGCCCGGCCCTCGCAGCTCTCATGCTGGTGGGAGAGCACATCCCACAAGTGTTAGTGTCTGAACACGCTCCTCTTGGCTTGGAGATGTTCAGAGCACGGGCAGGGGTGAGAGCGGGGAGGGCTGGTGACCTTAATGGTGATCGGTACCAAACGCACTGGGAAGCAGGGAGGAGGGATTATTTAGCTTGGAGAATAGGATGCTGAGGGGAGACCTCATTGCTCTCTACAACTACCTAAAAGGAGGTTGTAGTGAGGCTGGTGTTGGTGTCTTCTCACGGGTAACTAATGACAGGACAAGAGATAATGGCCTCAAGTTGCACCAGGGGAGGTTTAGATTAGATATTAGCAAGAAGTTCTTTATTGAAAGAGTGGTTAGGCACTGGAAGAGGCTGCCCAGGGAAGTGGTAGAGTTATCATCCCTGTGAGTGTTCAAAAAACAGGTAGATGTGGTGCTTCAGGACATAGCCTAGGGGTCATGGAGATGTTCGATGAAGGTTGGATTTGATAATTCTAGAGGTCTTTTCCAACCTAAATGATTCCATGATTCTATGATAACATACGTATTTTTGTGAAAAGAATAAAAATACCTACACAATAGAAGTGACAGAAAAAGAGATCTTGAGTGAGTGAGTGAGTGAGTCACCAGGAAAGCACTAGAGAACAGTTGCCTATACTGATAAGTATATATAAGTATTTAGAAGTATAAATTAGATTTTTCTCTTGTAGAAAGAAACAGCAGTGTGAGATTGAAGTTCCAGAGCACATGTCAGGGACACACTATGGCCCTTACTCAGAGGCCTCCACCAGCTGGGTCTCTTCTGAGCATATGCTTGATGCTATAATACCTGTCATATGTAATCTGACACTTAAAACACCACTAAAACAGGACTAGAAAGAAAAAACAGAAGGCAGGATTGAGGCTGGGGTGAAGGGGAAGCTGGGTGGATGTGATTGTTGAGCAGGGGGAATGAATTGGCTTCTAAAATACCTATATGGCAACTGCAATTGGTTATTTGCAAGTCTAAAAAATATTCCATAAGATGAGTAAATCTTCAAAAACCACATGACACTGAGTTAGGCCTTTTTCAAATTTCTGCCAAGCCTCTAGCTGCTCCTGCTTTTGCCTCTTGCATCCCTTATAAGAATTAGTCTGAATAATGTATGCTCAAGGCCTGAGATAAAAGCAGTAGAAACAATTTTGTCTTTGTATAACCTGAGTAATAAAATGACAAAGGCTCAGTAGGCATCTAATCTGAACTGATATTCTAACAAGAGGATGCAGTTTGTATTTAACTGAATTGTTTTTGTACTATCCACCTCCTTTCCTATAAAAATCAGGTCAGTTGAAGTTTTATTACTTCCCTGGAACATGGGCCAACACATCAGTTAGACATGACTGCCAGATAAGCAACAGCAGAAAGACTGTCCTTTAAAGATGTACTGTTACATCTCATTCATCACAATGATAATTCATGTAGGTATGCTGTGTCTCACCAGGCAATTATTAACTTAGAATTTATACACTCTTAAATGTATAAACAGCTGTCTACCTCCTGTAGTCTACTACAGTAGATTACTGACAGTTAAAGACCACATCGCACCCTGCTATTGGAAACCTTACTAGATCTGGATTTAAGACTCTCTTTTGAGATATGACTTCTGCGTCATTAAACACTATTTTCCCCTACAAATTACGTAAGGTGCCTAATAAGAATCACAAAGGTAAGAATAGTTATTTTAGCCATAGGGCACTTTTTCGGAATGTATGGGGAGCAAGACTGCACTTATGCATATTTATACTTAAAAAGAGAAGTTAAGGACACTGGTTTAGAAAAGAATGATTATGGGGCAGTTTCAATGGTCTTAAATTATATTTTCAGATAATTCATACTTTTAAAGAAAATGTTATGGCTATAATCGTTGATGATCTACAAACATGCAAGAGGAAGAAGTGGGAATAAGATACCCAAGATTGCCTTTCTTCTGAATAACAAACCTTAAAGGAGAAATATTGTCATAAAGGTAGACAGAAAATGAAATATAGCTGCCATGTTTAGAAAATTTTTTTTCTTTTATGTAGATAATGAAGAACTGCTTATTAAATTCTGACATACCCCTTGAGATCCTCCAGGGTATTTTATCTTCTCCCTTGGCTTGCTGCATGCTAGAGGACCAGCATGAAGAATACAAGTGGCTCTTTTTCCATCATGGTGGGATAAATTCCGCTTAGTTGTTCTTTAGGAGAGTACTATGATACTTATATTAAAAAATTTTTGAAGAGTTATTGATCCTAAATCAACTCAAAGTGGATGATTACTATGAAAGTGAGCAATGACCATTGTAATGGAATAATAGAACATTTTGGGTTGGAAGGCACCTTTAAGGGCCATCTAGTCCAACCCCCCTGAAATGAGCAGGAATGTCTTCAACTAGACCACATTGCTCAGAGCCCCATCCAACCTGACGCTGAATGTTTCCAGGGATGGGCTTTCTACCACCTCTCTGGGCAACCTGTTTCAATGTTTCTCTGCCTTCATTGTAAAAAAATGTCTTCTTTATACCTAGTCTGAATGTGTTCACATCAAACATACTTCCTGATGTTTATAAGCAGACTGACTGTCCTGCTTTGAGTTAGAATAGAACTAATTCTGTTCAGTAATATTATTTTTCAGCTATTTTACTTTTTATCCAAGTCCCTTCTAAGTAACTGCACTTTCTGAAGCTAATGGCATATTTTCACAGACAGTGTTTGCTTCTAGCAGTGGTAACACTTGATGTTTGCAGTTACTACCAAGAGTTGGTGTGTGCAGAAAGGATCTTGCTTATACTTACTCCTGTGCAAACCATGGTCACTGCTAAAACTTGTGGACCATTTTGAGAGTGCAGAAAGTAAAAGGCTGCACCTGCAGAGAGGAGTACACAGGGCAGGTGACCCTACACTGACCAATAAGGCATTCTATCCCATATACATCATATTCAGTATAAAACTGCAGGATCACGAGGGTCAAGTTCTCTTCTTCAATGGCCGGTGTCTGGGGAGGAAATTGTTCGTTCTGCCTTTGATCCAAATCCATACATTCTTGAATCTAGTTCCAGAATCCAGCTCCTGAATCCATTTCCCACCTGCCACTGAGTCCAGTCTGAGACTTCTCCAGTGCCTGCTCCACAGCATCAGAGGTGACAGTAACATAATTGCCATCAGGGGGTTGGGTTCAATACTGATTTTGTATATATATGTTTAGTTTTATTGTTGTTATTTTCATTAAAGCCATTTTCGTTTTCTTTTCCAATCCATAAGACTCTCTCCCTTACTCCCTTTCTCTTCCTGTTTGGGAAGTGAGAGGGCTTAATAGAGAGCATCTGTCATTTGTCTAGTGGCTGGCCCAGCCCTAACCCATAACACTGGTGTATAACATTGTTGGATTGGGACACTTCACGCTGAAATATTCCTGAAAATTAACCAAAGGTTGCTGAGAGAAGTCAAGAATTCAAACAAGAAAGAAATCCTGACCAGCAACTGAAAATAGTTAAGATGTTTTTTTGACATGCAGCAAGGTGGTGGGGAGAATGCCCAAACCTGAAGGGTCTTTTGTGAGTTTGTCACAATAATGTACTGTGGAAAACCAATTTAAAGTATTTCCTATGTCATCATAACCCAAAACCATAATTAGATGGCAAAATACTTATTCTGACTGCCTCTCCATTGAAAGAAATCAAGAACATTACTATCATTTTATGGCTATTAAAAACACTTTATTACTAACAATTTAACTAAAGTAATTTTTACAGTATCATGTAATTAGAATAATTTTTCATGAGTCAAACTATGATAAATGTTCATTGTTATGACAGCTAGAAACACTTGAATATGTAATTTGTCATAGAACAGATAATAAGGTTCACTTCATATATTACAGAATCTAGAAAATCCCCAATAATCTCATTTAAGGATGATGACACTGGAGGATCTACTCTGGCCTGCACAAAGTATTCATAATACAAATTTTAAAAGGATATTTTCTTTTACCCTTTCACTAAGCATCTGAAACAGTGGATTTACTGTTGTAGAAATAATGCTGAAATAACTTCTTCTGAAAGAATTCTTCCCCTCAAGCATGTGTAACAGTCTTTGTGTGTAAGTTTCAGTATGTCTTGCACAGTGCTGAGAGAAATATTCATTAAAAAAAAAACCATGCTAGATCTGATGACCTGGATATTTATAGTGTTAGAAATGTAAAGATTATATGTAATTTTTCAGAAGCCATTCTAAAACAGTTAGATCTGCTTTTTCAAAACTTTGTGTTCAAGGAAAACCGTTATTTACATAGCACCCCAAATGTAGGTTTATCCTCTTCTTTTTGAAATGCATGTTTTCACATATCTTGTTTAGGATCTAAAATTTCATATGAAAACTCTACAGCTGTCAATCACTGAAAGCTAAAGGGTCTTACAAAGCTTTGCAATACAGAACTTACAAAGGTACCCTAAACTACAAATGTCTGAAAATATGGGTAAATTGTGAGCATAACAAATGCAGTGTTAACCTCAGCAGCAGAAACATAACACTATATTTTATGCAGAGTTTTCATAATTCTATCTGGCAGATATTCAGGATATCAAATGAAGTTAGATCGTTGCAGTTGTTACATGGTTTCCCATGTATACAACATTCAGGCCATGAAAAAGAGCAGATGCTTCCTCTAATAAATAACTCAGTACAACAAAGAATATACTGCAAGTCTACATAATCTGGTTTATGCAAATGCTAATGGTTGTGTGTGGCAATGTAGCATAATACAATAACTGATTTAATAAATCATTCTTAGTTTAGCTGAACAAAATTCAATTACAAACCAGAAAGTAATTTCCAGATTAAATATCCTCCCATTTTTCCACTGTTTTCATGAACAACATTAAACAAAAAATCACGTCTTGTTTGAATCTCAAGCTATAGGAAAATGCCTATTTAAAATAAAGGCTATTATATGGAAAAGATAAAATGAGCTGAAAGCTTGGCTCCATGGAAACAATACTTCTCTGCAAGTTGCTTATGCTCTAAGCCCTAGGTTTTAAACACACACACATAAAAAAACTGCTTAGCTCAATACATGGGGCAGATTTTCACAAATTAAATAAATCAGGATGAAAAAGTTAAGAATAGAATATTATGCATTACTAAGTATTATAACAAAACCACTGATTAATCTTTGTCAAAGTATTCAGATATCGTTTCATAACCTGAACTTCATATATGAAGAGAGGCCCATATATTTATTTTCATACAACTTTTGCTCTAGTAAGAGATAAAATAACTCATTGGAAAATGAGAAGTTTGGGCTAGCAGATGTCTCAGAAAGTGAATAAAGAGGCTCAGAAGACTGTGTTAATGTGGTAATCCATTATCTGTTACAAATAATACATGCCTTTTAAGAAAATACTCTGTCCATGCATCTTGTTCTGAAGTCATGTAAATACTTTCACAAATTTGCACAATAGAAACCAATTACTTGATGCCATACACAATGGATTTAATAGAAGCTACAAATAAACTTTTCCTGCTATTTCAGGAAAAGTTAAAAAGTTTCCCATATTTAAAAGTTTTCTAGTTCAATACTGAAGAAATAAATATTTAATTATGTTTGGTATAAAAGTTATTATTGCAATAGTGCAAGCCAAGACTCTCTTAAAAGAAAACTCTCCTACACATGCTCCCACAGTAAAATAAAAAGAACAAGAAAATGTTTTTCCAAGTATTAAAGTTATTGAGAGTCATATTATAAAAAATGAACAACTTTGCTGTGAATCATACCTTTATCTGGTACACAACTGAAGAGAAAATGAGATACAAAATCAACAGAAGAACATTTTGAATCTTTTCTTTAAAGGTCCCAGGATGCATGCAAAATTTGTAAAAGTTAGTATTTTCTAATTAAATAGGAGGAAATAACCTTTGTTTACAGTAAGCATGGTATTTCAGCAGTGTGAAAATGAACCTAACATAAGAAACAATCAGAGGTAAATTCACAGTGTAAATTAGAATCAGTATTCAAAAACTGTAAAATATATTATTCCATCACAATGGGAGAAAGATGGACAAATCTAGTAGACAAATGTTAATACAACGATGCCCATAACTCCTATGTTCTTAAAGAACCCAGTAATTTCCTATTTCAAACCATAATTCAGAATCATAGTTCAGGTAATAAACATGCTACTTCCTTATGACTCTTTAAACAAGGGATTTCACTGTTTTATGTCAAAACTGAAAATTAGTTAGAATTAAATGGGACTTAATGTTGCCTAAAGATTTTATTTTCTCTCTTCTTTTTACAGTATAAAATGTTCTGAATAAAAAATTAGGATGCTATAAAATTATAGCACCTCCCAAAATAATACAGACAACTGTCTGTTATTATTATGACAACTGTCAATTTATTAATTTACCTTGATGTCTTCACACATATCCTAGAAGTTGAAAACCTCTGCAAAATGCCTGTTGGACCATTCTGGTTATACAGAGAGATATTTATAACATGTTTTTTAAAAAAGCTATCTCTCTCTTTTCCAAACTAACACAACTATTCTCTCTATTATTAGTAGTACTACTTTTATCTCTGTTTATCATAGTAAGATTTATGGATCAGGACTGCTAATTGCCTCTGGAAAGTGAATAAAGCATTTGCATTCTACACCAATACAAATTATTAACACCATTATACACAGAAAAACATAAAACATTATGTTCCTAATTTCCTAGTTGAATTGCCTTGCTTAGAGACCTTATAGTGAAATATTTGACTAGAATTGGCTGATAACATCTTCTATCAACAAACAAATCCAACAATGCAACAATGTAGTCTTATATATTTCCCTTTGATATCTCAAATACAGACTCTCCATAACTTCAGTTTCATTTTATTTGACTTCCTGTTAATAAGTTCTTCTTAATGATGAACTTAATAGCAGAAAAATCAAAACAACTAGGATTGGACTTTAAGAAACATTTAATTTTAGACTGCGTTTGCATTTTTTGTGAGCACGTAAATGTCTCCTGATAAAGTTCTGTATGTATGGAAGCCCAAATGGGATTAAGCACATTAATGCTTATGCTTAAGCAGGCTTAAGTAATTTGTTGAATTAGGGTTTATCTCATTTTCAGGCTCAGTATAATGGGTACTACTAATAAAAGTTTTCAGTGAAATACAACAGCCAGCCATGACATTAAACCCAAGGCACACAATTTCTTTTGTACAGCAAGAGAGGATTCACAGTTACAGACTACAAAGTTGTTCTTTCTAAATGCCCCATTGTCAGTCAGGTCTTTTCTTCACAAAGGAATCAGGTTCTGCCAACTTCAGAGAATTCTCCAGGGACTTACTCTGTGAAAACATGAATTTCCCTACTACTAAGAACTGAAGTAAAAAAAAAATTCCTCATAGTTTCCAGTATTCTCTTGTCAGTGGCTCGCAAATATATGTATACCACCATAAAACAAATACAAAACAAAAACAAACAAATAAACCTCGACAACACAGAAAAAAGTTGCTAGGCTCAAAAAAACTCCCAAAATGTCAAGTGCCTTTAAACAGCCCTTCATAGAACTGCAACCTTACCACACCATGACTTAATGGCTAATCCATGTAGTAAATCCACGAGTAATCACAGTGCCCAGATATCACCACCCAACTGATCTCTTAACTGCAGATTACTCAGATACCTTAGATACTGCAGATACCTCAAAAACCAGTCTTTTTGTCTATAAGCTCTTTTCCTCTTGTTACTATCATAGAAACAACAAATACGAAGAATCTATGATGGCTTTTTTTACCCCCAAAATGTTACCCGGAAGAGTAAACCAAATTTATTCAAACTAACCAGGAACTTCTACCTAAGTTCTCAAGTTTCAACATACTTCTTTAACATTTCTATTATGAAGCAGCTGAAGTTCATACATTAAGTTTTTAACACAAAGCTGAACTTCTTTCATGTACAAAACTATTTGCTATGCATTATTGCTCTATATGCACTATGCAATTCAATTTTTTTTTTTTCATTTTCTGATAATTTGTCAGGCAATACTGAAAGCAAAAGCATTCCCTGAGTGTCTTCTGGTTATCACTAAATTGCAAACCACAAAATAACAAAATGTAACACGCCTGTACTATTTAAGATCTTCTTAGTTGACCACTGTGCCATATTTCAGTTAGGATGTGACAATGTTCAGTTCAACATTAGTTTCTACACACATCTGAATATCTTTAATAGTATTTAAAGTCTGTCTTGAAAACCAGTATGACAATCAATACTTCAGATTATTTCTAACATATCTCAACAATTCCAGTATTATTTAACACCCCTCTTCTTTTGCTGTCTCATCCCATTTAATTTCACTGTTTCATGATCACACCAAGAGACAACACAGACTAGTGGTGTCCACACTTACACAGTGCTGGACAGCCATACTTTACTTTCACAAACAGTACTATAAAAAAAGAAGAACATGGAGTCAGTCCTACATTTTTAGAGAAATTAGTTCATCTGAGGTCACATATCTAGAATTTTACAGAGAACTACAGAATGTACTAGATGTTTATATTTACAGGAAAGAGATCTCTGGAAGTCATCTTGTCCAAACTTTCAAAACAAAGCAGGTTAAATATTAGGTTGCTCTGGTCCTTGCCCAGGCCATTTTGAAAATACCCCATGGATAATTAGATTACAACATCTCTAGTTACATTACATAGCTGTGTAGTGGTACCCAGACTGTACAACTACTGCAGTAAAAATTACCACAAGACATCTGAAGTCATGGGCAACTGGAAATATACCTTGGAAATGAAGAAGCTACATAGCATATGCAAGAACAAAACATTCAGCTTCATTCCTTAAAATCAGAAAATGTAGCATAGCACTAAAATAGGCCACAATTTTTTTCAATATACTTATTTCCCATCACTGCTCAGCAGGGTATAATCATCACCTGCTGATTCTTTCTAGGCAGAATACATATTGCACTTTTCAGTAGCTGCTTTAGTATGTGGGTGGTGTGTTCCTGAAATTACCAATAAGACTTCAGCTTACTGCAGAAGAGACAACACTGCAAATCAAGAATTTAACAGAAATGGTTTTTTATGAGTAATATAGCTCTCCATGTCAGGCCCATTTAGTAAACTCATCATTTAATCCACTAAATTAAGAAGAGAAAAAAAATTAGTATTTTTAACTTAAGGTTAGAAAGTGTAAGAAAATATTATAGATAATATAGCAATCTTGCTCTGGCTATTCATGTTCCAGGTATAATGTATGCCAAAGTTTTCCTGGCTAATAGTCATCCTCCCTAGAAAATCATTCTGTGTCTAACATGTCTATATAAACATCAATCAAATTAGTACATCTCCAAGAAGATAACTGGCTTCCTCCTCTGTAACATATAAATTAGATAATGCCACAAGGCTTTCTATTTCTAATATTTATAAACTTCAACACCAAGTAATAGTCAAATATATTTCTTGACCCGTCTAATTTGAAATGTACTTCCACTGAGTGCACTGTGAGGTAAAAGTGAAGGATGACACCATTTAGAAACATAGAATGATTTAGATTGGAAAAGACCTCTAGGATCATCAAGTCCAACCTTTGTCAGACGTCTCCCTGACCCCTAGACCATGTCCTGAAGCACCACATCTACCTGTTTTTTTAACACCTCCAGGTATGGTGACTCCACCATTTCCCTGGGCAGCCTCTTCCAGTGACTAACCACCCTTTCAATAAAGAACTTCTTAATATCCAATCTAAACCTCCCCTGGCACAACTCGAGGCTATTACCTCGTCTGTCAACCTGTGAGAAGACACCAGCACCAGCCTCACTACAACCTTCTTTTAGGTAGCACCCGCTCCAGCTGCCGTTGGCCTTCTTGGCCACCTGGGCACACTGATGGCTCATGTTCAGCCAGCTGTCCACCAATACCCAACCCCCTCCCCTCAACCCCCAGGTCTTTTCTGCCAGGCAGCTTTCCAGCCACTCTACCCCAGGCCTTTAGCCTTGCTGGGGGTTGTTGTGACTAAAGTGCAGGACCCGGCACTTGGCTTTGTTAAACCTCATACAATTGACTTCAGCCCATCGCTCCAGCCTGTCCAGATCCCGCTGCAGAGCCTTCCTGCCCTCAAGCAGATC
>JAVSBS010024339.1:42295-54621 GCA_033124195.1 Coracias cyanogaster
CCAGAGAGGTTGTGGAGTCTCCTTCTCTGGAGAGATTCCAAAGGTGCCTGGACACGATCCTGGGCCCCCTGCTCTGGCTGAGCTGCTGGAGCAGGGGGTTGGAGGAGATGATCTCCAGAGGTCCTTTCCAACCCCCACCGTGCTGGGATTCTGTGAAAATAATCCTGTGATTATTTTGTGAGAGGTGTACGGAAGGACAGGCTGTACTGGAGTTACGGTACGGCTTTGAGAAGCATCCAGTGCAAAGACTGGCAATTGGCACTGAGAATGCGGCAGGGGAGCGATGTTTGCAGGGATCGATTTCCAGTATTTCTAAAGAAAATATGAAAGTGTGGATTGCACGGGTTACGGCACAGCCACACACACAGTCCTTAACACTTCTGACTACGTTGGGAACATTGCTAGTTGCCCAAGGAGAAACTGTCCAAACAGCACTACTGGGTGGTGGTTTTAGCCGGTCTAGATGAACCTCTGCGAGAGCCCTGGACAGGGTAGAGCAGCCTAAGAGCCCGTTTAGGAAGGAAGTAACCAGCAAACCCAGCTGACTGGAGTCTGGTTACCCTGGGGCCTCTCTCCAGCACACCTGGAGCCAGCAAAGCCTTTGCTCCCACCCTCCGGCTTTTCCTGAAGTTTTGGCCCCGAGTTTGAGGGTGCCAGTGCTGGTCAACCACCTTTGTCAGTGGGAGCTTTGAGCGAGGAGGCCTCTGCAAATTATGGTTTCCCAGTGAGTGGTTCTTTTGTTTTGCTTCCCAGCCCTCTCCCCAGGGAGCCAGGTGGGGGAGGAAGGGACCCGGGCTTGCTGCAGAGCCTGGAAGAAAAAAGGAAAGAGAAAAGCTGGAGGCCCGATGGAGGGGGAAGAGGGAATGGGGGGAAGGGAAGAGGCAGCAAAGGGAATGTGCAAATAGCCTCATTAGAGGAGGGGGATCCTCCTGCCTGGGATCTGAGAATTAATTAAACAAAGACTAAACAGCATCAAAGGGCTCCTCCATCTGTAGGGAGGTGGACGGGCAGATCTGATGATTTTTTTCCACGTGCTGTTCTCTGTTATTCCCCAGTAATAACAGGAGCGTGGGCTCCTGAAGGCTTCGTGCTTCTCTGATGTAAAATCTACTTTTTTTTTCCCCCCCCGAACTGCTCTTAGCCTAACAGACTAAATTCATGCGAGCTGTTCCGCGCGGTGTGTGGAAAGCAAGACACCGCCCTGTTGAGAGGAAACTGTTTGACCACACTTGGATGGTAAATATAGTTCCCCTGAGCTGGTGGAGAGGCAGCTGCTCATGAATGGTGCCCTCCCTTCCTGAGAGATCAGAGGAAATGACACCTCGCAGCAAGCAGGGAGGCTGCCGAGACTTTTCCACCACTTACACCCACATCTCTGGGCACTACGGGGGCCATCGCCAGCCCTCTGCCCCCGAGGAAGGAGCCAGCAGCAGCATCACCGCAGTAGCCATTGAAAGGAGATGAAATTCAGCTCCTAGAGAGCAGGCTCCTCCAAGGCTTGGGTGCTCACAGCGCTTCTGTGTCACCTTCTCATTGCTGGGGGGGACAGTCTTGTGCAATCCGGAGCGGTGCAAGTAATGGCATTTGAGGGGGTAGGCTCCAGAGCCAGCGTCTGGACTGTGTGGGCAGTTTAAAATCTTTAAAATCCTGGCCACTGAGTCCTGAACCCTCCCAGAGAGACCCTCCATCTTCCAGGGGATGGAAATTGGAGTTGAACAGCAGTGAGTCAGACGCTGAATTTTCCATGTACTGATTTCAAGCCAGATTTCCAGAAGTGCCTGAGACTCACGGCTCTGTCTGAACACAGTAGCAAGGGTGAGTGTTTTGTCCTGCAAAACCTGCCCTGGAGCCAAGCCTGCGGCTGACTCTTCCTTTCTCCTCCTCGAAATAGTCTCCAGCTGGAATATTTTCTGTATGCAAAACACATTCAGGTGAAGCTGAGACAAAGCCTCTGGTCCCTTGTGCTGCTTCTGCAACACCCCCCGGGCTCTCTGAGCCTCTCCCCGGTTCGCGGTGTGCCTGGAGAAGTCTGCTGAGAACCTCAGCTGGGCAAAAAAACCAATTACAAGGAGGAGCATCCCCCAGGCATGGGGCTGCCTCCCCCAAAGGGAGCTCGCTGGGATCTGCCCCTGCCAGAGGAGGATGCCGCCATCTGGTGCCCACAGCCTGGTGTGGCTGGAGGAGGTGGGCAGGGGGGTGCTGAGCCCAGCTGAGCAGCCCTAAATCCTGCCCGAGAAGCTGGGGAGCCCAGAGCTTCCCCGAGGGTCACATGTCTCATCCCCAGGCTAAAGGGCTTCACGCTAGAGGTGGTGCCCAGTTGCTGATGTCTGAAGGACCAAAGCACAAGAAAGACATGGACCTGTTGGAGTGGGGCCAGAGGAGGCCCCAGCAATGATGGGAGGGTGGAACCTCTACTGGGAGGCCAGGCTGGGAGAGTTGGGCTTGTTCAGCCTGGAGAAGAGAAGGCTCCAGGGAGACCTTCTTGGGGCCTTTCAGGACTTCAAGGGAGCTTGTAAGATAGATGGAAACAGACTTTAGAGCAGGGTCTGTTGTGACAGGACGAGGGGAGATGGTTTTTAACTAAAAGATGGAGATTTAGACTAGAGGGAAGGAAGAAATTTTTGGTGCTGATGATGGCGAGAGCCTGTCCTGGGCTGCGCAGAGAGGTGGTGGCTGCCCCATTTGTGGAACTATTCCAGGTGAGGTTGGATGTGGCTCTGAGCAACCTCCTCTAGTTGCAGATGTCCCTGCTCGGTGCAGAGGGATCGGAGTAGATGACCTTTGAAGGTCCCTTCCTACCCAAACTCTTCTATAATTCTATGATTATTCAAACATCAGCATTTCACAATCTTCTTCAGCTCACCCATGCACTACTTCCCCTTACTCCCACCTGCATTTCTCAGCTGTCCCACTTCCCACTTGCTCCCTAGTTCACCTCAAAGGCACCACTCTTTTGCTGTTGTTGGGCTGGTTTTCTATAAATCACCTGCAACCATCTAAAGGCCAGAACCAATTTGAAGGAGTTGACAAGGTCATAGGGCCAGGCGCAGGCAGAAGAGGGCATGGCTGCCTTCTTCTGCAGCTTTGGCTTAGAGCAGCCTCAGCCAACTGTGAAACTTCACCTTTTGTTTCTTTGGATTGCAATCAAGTCTGGAAGCACCAGCCAAGGCCGCTGCCCTACCACACTCAGTGCATGGAGATAGAAGGTCAGAAAGTACGAGAGACCCACCCAAGGTTGTGTGGGAGCTCAGGAACACAGGGAGGAGATCTCCTGGTTTCCTGTCCTGCACCACACAAACAAACCCAGCAATGACCAAGCTTTTATACATTTTTCCAACTAGGACTCAGTCTATCTTGTTGCAAGTCACCTCCCTGTGGCACAAGAGGGGTTTCAAGTCCCTTGAAGAAGGTTCTTAGAAAAGCCCAGGAGAAGGCTGCCAGCAAAGGGGGCAAGTTAAGTCGTCCTGGTAAGGGGACTGAACACAGTCGGTGGGTCCTCAAGCAATATGATGAAGCAAATCAACTGCTTTGGGATGGCAACCCACCCCTGGCTGTGTCCCGGCATCAAGCTGTGCTTTGCCTTGAGCTGGGGCCAAGACAGAGCATCTCCACAGCCCTGGAACAGCCTCGGGCTTTGCTGCTTCGGCAGGTACATGCAGAGCAGTAGCTTCCAGGGTTTCCAGAGCATGGATCAGCACTATTGTGGAGCTGCTTCAAAAGTGATAAAGCAGGTTAGGGTATGGCCTGGGCCTGTGTTAATTCTGTCCCTGCTAACCTCAGATCTAGAAGAGCTGGGACTTGCAGTTCAGAGGCACAGGAGCCGTCTGGATCAGGGCCATGGGAAGGCTGGAGGATGTCCAGCTGCCTCAGCCCAGAGGTAATAAACCCTTCTGAGTGCCTTAGCAGGAGCTCGATGGCCTCAGGCTCAGATAATCAGGATAGATCTGGGCCTGAGCTAGTCAGTCTCTGCTGCAAGCAATGAGCTCAGATGTCACAAGCTGCATTTCATGGAAGTGGCCTCCCCAGAGTGTCTCCTGTCTCTTCGTTCAAGGGGGCATCTTTCTGCAAGGCACATCATGTCCAACACATCCCAGCAAGATTTAGCAGTTGATGGGGTGTTTCTATTGTTTCATTTTGTTTTCTTAATTAAAATACATGGAATATGAAAAAAAGAAAGAAAGAAAGAAAGAAAGAAAAAAACAAGGAATAGATTTATTTCATTTCATTTCATTGTTCTTTCTCATGGAACAATCTCCAGGGAAATAAAGGAGGTTACAATAAGAAAGGGAAAATGTCCATGAAGAGCCTGTGGGTTCACAGAACCACAGAATGGTAGGGGTTGGAAGGGACCTCTGGAGATCATCTAGTCCTATAAATTAACTTTGTAAGGAGGAGAGAGGAAATAGAAAAAAAAAGGACTAAGCTCCTGATAAACAAGTGCTGGACTTGTGAATGGCAGAAATGCTCAACCGGGTTTTTCCTGCAGGACTCCCTTTGTGGACAGAGGAGGTTTTTTGAAGGTGACTGTCCTCAGTTCACAGCTGAGGACCACAGGAAAGGGAAAGGGATGCAGCCACACAGATCAGGTAGGCATGAAGAACCGCTTGATAGTGTTATGAACATGGAAAGTAGTAGGGCTAAACATGGTTTGCGATAACCCTGCAAAACCCATGGGCAAACTCGTGGTTGGCATCCAAGCCAGGGGTGTGCAGAGGAAGATGTCAATACTTTGGAAGTGGAAGGGGTCCTGGCTTGCTCCAGAAATCAGAGTCCTGCCCTGTTGTTCCCTTCCAGGGGCCTTCCCCAAAGAAGGTATCACTCACTCAGGGATTTCTGAAGAAATTCCCCAACCCTTCCTGGGACTCAGGCTCATGGCTGTGACCTCCATCACTCCCTTGCAACATCCCATTGAGGGGAAACCAGTGCAGTGGCTCTGCTCCACATTTTGGCAGTGCACTCTGTTCCCAACTCTGCGCCCTGTGGACATCCCTTATGCACACATAGAATCATAGAGTTGTTTTGGTTGGAAGAGGCCTCTCAGATCATCAAGTCCAACTGTTAGCCCAGCGATACTAAGGCCACCACTAAACCATGTCCCTCAGCAACACATCTACACCTATTTTAAATGCCCCCAGGGGTGGTGACACCATCACATCTGTGGGCAGCCTGTTCCAGGCCTTGACAACCCTTTTGGGGAAGAAATTTTTCTTCATATCCAACCTAAACCTCTCCTGGTGCAACTTGAGGCTGTTTCCTCTTGTCCTATCACTTGCTCCTTCTTGGGTACAAGAAGGAACTTGGGTACAACAAGCAACTTGAGGCTGTTTCTTCTTGTCCTATCACTTGTACCCTTCTTGGGTACAAGAGCCCAACCCCACCTGGCTCCAACCTCCTTTCAGGGAGTTGTGGAGAGCCAGAAGGTCTCCCCTGAGCTTCCTTTTCTCCAGGTCCCTCGGCTGCTCCTCACAAGACTTCGGCTCCAGCAGGTCCATGTCTCTGCTGTGCTGAGGACTCCAGAGCTGCCCCAGCACTGCAGGGGGGTCTCCCCAGAGCACAGCAGAGGGGCAGGATCCCCTCCCTGCCCTGCTGCCCACGCTGCTGGGGCTGCAGCTTAGGAGGACGTTGGCTGCTGGGCTGCGAGCTCACGGGGCTGGCCCAGCTCTATTGCCACATTAAAATTAAGCTTTGTGTAATCTTCAAATAATCAGTCCTAGTATCTCCTTGAAGAAGGCACAGTTACTTCACAGCAGAGCATTTAAAGTTCTCTCAGAAGCAGTGCTTGGCTTCAGCTTTCATTAACCTCTTTTCAGTATGCAATGAATAATAAGTAGAAAAAGGCACTGATCTATTGAAAAAATACATCTTTTAAAATGATTAACACACAAGATTTGCAGTAGAAAATGTTGTATTAAAGTAGTTGTGGAAGGTATCATCTGCTTTGTCACCTGGTCGCCTAAGAGATAGGACATGAATGACCCTTAAGGAATAAAGAAGAGATGGTGGCTTTGAGGTTAAATTTATATTCTTAATTCTGCATTTCTTAATTTCTGACCTTTTGATTTCTCAACTTTTCCATTTCCTTAACCTTTTTCATTTGCCCACAATATAGAGGGCTCTTGCAGATTGCCAAAGGAAATCGTAAACATTTCAGCTATTCCTTGGCCTCTCCTGAAACCTACTATCATGAAGACAGCTGACCCAAAACAAAGTCAGCTTTCACAAAAGCCACCTCAGCCCTTCTCCTCACACCTCTCTGACTGTGTCCTTGGATGCGTTCGCAATCGAACTTTGAGCCTTGCGAATTAGCGTCCAAAACCTTGTATTTTAGCACTTGCGGCCAGATGGAAGCAGTTCACAGCCCGCTACGCCTCCCCTGTCTGCAGCAAGCTGTTAACAAGCCTTCTCTGCTTCTGTTCTCAAAGTACACAAGATTAAATTGATATTAAGACTTTCCACGTGACAGCCTTTAAAATGCAATCATTAAGAGCCCAGATTATTGTTGAAAACCTGGATTCTGTGTTGGCAGAGCTGGGCTACCTACAAGCCATGAGAAGTGGAACGACAAGTTGGTATTTGCCTGATCCTGTGTCACTTAAAAACCCTCTTTTTTTTTTTTTTTTTTTTTTTAATTTTAGACCATTTGGAGGGCGAGTTTCTCAGTTATTAATGCCCAGGCATGGCACATTTAGGAATTCGACTATTTCCATGAAGGAGTTTTTCCAAAGCAGGCTACATGTGCCCTGCACCTGAGCGGGTCTCACGCTCTGGGGCTGCAGGTCCTGGAAGGGACCTCTAGAGATCATCTAGTCCAAAATCTCAGCATAGAGATCTGTGTGCACACACCGGGTCTTACTGGCTGGCAGATTCCCAAATTAATGCTTTTTTTGCTGAAAAGTACAAACGAACTGAAAACAAAATTCTAGGTCAGCACGTGAACCGTGTTCCGCCACAAAATATGTTTGTCTCAACTTGTGAGGCATTAAAACCATAGAATACAAAAGAGAAGCTTCAGCTGTGTGGTAAAATGCAACAGTGAAGAAGTCCCATCCCTTTGCTCTTTTCCGCCTTTTTTTAGTTTTAAAGGAAATTCCTTTTTTTTTTTTTTTTTTACATTGTTTGAAAAAAGGGCTCAGGCTGTACTGTGAGGTGAAGGATTTTGTCTTCTACTTAATTCAGACCCCACAACACACACCCCCCTATATACGGACACAAATCTTTTTAGAAGTCTTCCCACCTATATTTGAAGTATTCTAGCTCCCACACAATGGTAAAACTCAGACCATGAAAAGTTCATAGGAAATACTATGACGCAGGTGTGAAATTTCCTGTTTTCAAAGGTGACAAATGTCAGTAAAAATGACTTTAAACCGTTGAAGCCAATTCCTTCCAAAAAGACAAAGAAACTTAGAGATAATGTAGAAATCCAGAAAACAAGCCAAGTGTGAAGAATAGCTTGAGCTATTTTTAATTTTCACGTGTCCAAGAACAGTAATTGGGAATATCTGGAGAAATGTGCTGGGTTTTTCCCCATTAGTTCTTTCCCTTGTTAGCTTCTCTCATTTTCATGGGTGTTTACATTAAAATTTTTTGCATGGCATTATTAAAATTTAACCAACACCTCTCCCAAAATACATCGACCTTTGGAGAGAGTAAGGGAAATTTTAACACAACGAGAATTAGCCATACGAAGTCAAGGGGGAGTGTAAAAGAAAAGCCAAATTTCAGTTCCAACTAATTATTACGACTACTTTGTGCAATTCACTTAAGCTATGTACAAGGTAATGCATCTAGAACTACAAAAACAATTAAGAACGTCTCATCAAAGCTTTTCATGCAATCCTTCATGGATTTTTAAGCTCGCTGGGAAAGGCAGTGACTTGGTGATGAAATTCTTGTACAAAGAGGTAGATTTTAAATCTTAGTCATCACTATCAATCTCCCCCACCTTAGAGGATTACTCAGCTGTCTTAGCACAATATGTCTTTAGAGTACCCAAGTACGGCGTCCAGTAACAAAGACAGGAACTTTAGTGGCCCTAGGGGAAAACCGGAGATGATCCCTTGTGCTGCACATCTAAATATCAGGATTAAACTCCAGTCAAGTTGCAACTAAATTTGTATCTGGGGCCAAAAACGTTTCTTAATGTGCTCTAACATCCATTGGGATCCGTGGAGTGGTTTCGAGTTGCCTTTGTAAAAGGTGTGTCAAACCCTGCATAGAATCACAGAATGCTGGGGGTTGGAAGGGATCTCTGGAGATCATCTCATCCAACCACCCTGCTAAAGCAGGGTCATCTAGAGCAGGGGGCCCAGGATTGTGTCTGGAATCTCTCCAGAGAAGGAGACTCCACGACCTCTCTGCCCAGCCTGGACCAGGCTCCAACACCCTCACACCAAACAACTTTTTCCTCCTGCTCCCATGGAACCTCCTGGGTTTCAGTTGGTGCCCATTGCCCCTTGTCCTGTTGCTGGGCACCACCGACAAGAGTCTGGCCCCATCCCCAGCACCTCTTCATGCCATATTCCCTCTTTGGTGTTTTCCTGGTAGGTTATCTCCTCTTGGGTCCAACAGCGCCCTGGTCACTAGCTACATAAAGAGTAATGGGGGTTGTGGGTAATGGGCAAGTATTAACAATGGAGCTGAATGGGTTTAAACCTCTTCCCTGGCCACTTGGTGTGACTGATGTGTCACACTCATGGGTTTCTATTTGCATGGGGAAGGACAGAAGGGCTGTGTCTCCACCAACCATCACTTACATCACTCATGCACAATCATAAACTGAGGCTGCATGATTTTTTTAAGAGGTACTAGGCAGGTGGGGACATTATTTTGGGTAGGAGAAAGGAGTAATGCCTTCAGAAACCCCGTCCAAATGACCTGTTGCAGTGAAGGATCAGAATAACACAGAGGAGCACATTCAGCATCAGCTCCCCAGAGAACTGAAGGAAGAAGGGATAACAGACTCCACAGCCTCATACCTGGGCAAGCTCAGCATCCCATCAGCACCCTGGCAGGGTGCCCAGACTGAGATCCTGCCCAGCGTCAGACCTCTGAGAAGACCCAAAGGCAGGCCAAGGTTTGCACTCGGCAGGCAGCTCTGTCTCTCACAAACAGACACAACACGTGCATCTTCCCTCACCTCCTAGGAATTCGCTTTAGATCCCACACTAGATTGAGGGATGGCTCATGGAAAGGAGTGAGGGAGAGAGTGAGCTGAGCGTGCTACTTGCAGTTCAGGGTAGTAGCAAGGGTTGTCTACCCTGATTCTTGGGTGTCCCAGTAGTTACTGGTGACCAAAGCAGAGTGAGGGGAGTTTCTGGGACCATTTCCACTCTATTTATTGTCAAGAAAACCAAGACAAATCCCTATTGCTAGAGAGAAAACAGATTATTGTTTTTAGCGACGACAAGGTGAAAGTGTTGTCCTTCAGAAGTGCAAGGAAAAGGGAATTTCTGTGAAGGTCAAACTAGGCTCCTTAGTTCAAGAGAGACAAGGAACTCCTGGAGAGAGAGCAGTGAAAGCAACAGAGATGCTGAGGGGCCTGGAGCATCTCTGTGCCAAGGAAAGGCTGAGAGCCCTGGGGCTGCTGAGCTGCACCAGAGAAGCCTCCCAGGGGATCTGCTCAATGCTGAGCAAGAGCTCAAGGGCCCATGGGGGGCAAGAGGATGGGGCCACACTCTTGGCAGTGGTGCCCAGCGCCAGGACAAGGGGCAACGGGCACCAACTGGAACCCAGAAGGTTCCACCTAAATATAAAAAAAACCTTCTTTCCTGTGAGGGTGATGGAGCCCTGGAACAGGCTGCTCAGAGAGTTTCTAGAGCCTCCTTCTCTGCAGACTTTCCAAACCCACCTGCATGATCCTGTGCAACCTGCTCTGGGTGACCCTGCTGGAGATGGGAATTGGACAAGATGATCTCCAGAGGTCCCTTCCAACCCCCTACCATTCTGTTATTTAATCCATACCCTGGAACAGCCTTGGTGCGTAACAATCATCTCTGTCCTTTTCCCCTCACCACCAAATGGCACAACAATTAATTTAGTTTAACCCATCTGGGTGTTTTTGGCAAAAAGTGATATTTTTGATGATGTGCCACATCTTTGCCCTGATCTTTCCACCTGACAAAAAAGCCAGTGGCCCAACAGGCAACAGCTCTGCCTGGACAGCAGCATCCCTCCAACCTTCAGCTTGGAGCTGGGGTTCAGCATGATGTACTTCAAAGCATTCTGGATGTTTTCTGTCCACGAGGCCAGCCAGGTAACCGTGTTGTCAAAGCGCACCTCCTTCCACTTGTGTCCTGCTGGTGGCTCAGGGATCTTGGAGTCCCTGTGAACAGAGCAGGGTTACAGCCCTCAGACCACGAAGAGAAAACAGGTTCATCAGCTCAACTCTTTCTTCAAAGCGTGCCAAGGATGATCCACACATGGCAACATCACTTACAGAAAACATAGAACCTGCCCAAAATGAATCCACAACATAGAATGGTTTTGGTTAGAATGGACCCTTAAAGGTCATCTAGTCCAACCTTCCTGCAGTGAACAGGGACATCTCCAAAGAGAGCAGGTTTTTATGCTCTGGATGATGGGGACAACAGGACAACTTGCTGGGCTGGTGGAGAGTGTTTTGAATCAAGGCCACAAGGTCTTCGTAGGGGTGGTTAAGACCAATCCAACTCACCTAACTTAGAGGGCAAACACTCTTAAGCCAATCACTGCTTTTCCTCCCTCCAGTGAGCAGATATTTGGAGGCAACCAAGACATGCTAGAAGGGTTCCAGCAAGTTCAGGCCCGAGGGTGTGCAAAGCAATGATTGTAGGAGATAAAACCCCACAGTAGCTGAGATGTTCTGTTTATCCAAGTCCCAAAAGCAGCTCAGCTTTTGGGAGCTCAGCTCTTCCCCCCGTTGACTCACTTGCTGCAGTTGATGATAACATCTTCTGGCATGATCCTCTTCTTCAGCATGCCCATTTTGGGGTGGTTACCACGTCCACGGAACAGCCCCGGTGGCTCGGTTTTGAAGTTGCCTATCTTCTCCCGGTGCCCATCAAGGATGCAGTACCCATACTCCTCCTGGATCTTATCCGCCTCCTCCTTCAGTTTCTGAAACAAGCACCATCTCACCATGATCCCACAGGATGAAACCAAAACCCCATGACTTGTGCCTGCCTATTGCTACCCTCCTTTCACAAGGCTGGAAAGGCATAGCTCAAAGGGTGGGAGAAAGACACGAGCATGGATCCAAGTCCACTCCCAACAAATGGCTCATCTCCACCTACTTTGTAAACCCTCATGGTGATGCAGTCCCCACATGACATGCCCTTAGAGCAAAGCCTGTGTGTCACCAGCCCCTTAGCAAGGTCCACCATCCTCTGGACATGGCAGGACCCTGAATCATGGCCCAAGGATGACTGGTGCCCTGCAAAGTCATGAAACATGCAGCCTCTGCAGATAATGAAGAGGGGTGTGATGATCATGGAGAGATGGAGCTGGTCCAAAAGCCAAAGAAGTCCCAGGTGAGGGCATAACAGCAGGAAAGGAGAGAAGCAGGAGCCAAAATACCCCAAGCTGGTCCCCAAATATACCAGCCAGCCCCAGAAGTCATAGGAAACAGTCCTCACCTGTTTCTCCTCTTTGGAGAGTCCTTTCCGTGCTTCATTTTTGTCCACAAAGTACTTGTGTATCTCCCTGAAGTCACACTTGTTGAGGTCTTTGATTATCTCCTGCTCCTCTGAGGTCATCTCCTGAGGAAGAGATGAGAGGAGCTGGGTAAAGCCAGGAGGCAAAACCAACTCTGCACAGAGCTGCTGCCTCTCCTGCCAGAGACCTACCTGCCAGTTCTTCAGAAAAATCAGAATGAAGCAACCACCCCAGATACACCAGTCACATACAATTGTTTGGATTGGAATAGACCTTTCAGATCATCAAGTCCAATCATGAACCAGGTCACCACTAACCCATGTCCCTCAGCAGCACATCTCCACAGCTTTGAAACCCCTCCAGGGATGGGGACTCCACCACTGCCCTGCCCAGCCTCTTCCAAGGCTCGACAATCTTTTTGGGGAAAAAAATTGTTCCTCAGGTCCAACCTAAACCTCCCCCAGCATAACTGCAGGCCATTTCCTCTTGTCCTGTCATTTGTCCCTTGGAGAAGGGCCCAACCCCACCTGGTTCCAACATCCTTTCAGAGTTGTGGAGAGCAAGAAGGTCTCCCTTGAGCCTCCTTTTCTCCAGGCTCAACGCCCCCAGCTCCCTCAGCTGCTCCTCACCAGACCTGTTCTCTAGACCCTTCCCCAGCTTTGTTGCCCTTCTCTGGACACGCTCCAGCCCCT
>JAVSBS010024340.1:0-80080 GCA_033124195.1 Coracias cyanogaster
GGACTTCCAGAATGAAGAGCCTGAGTCTCAATGCTTTCCCTGCTGTTAGACTCCAGCTAGTGGCAGTAACTTCTGTTCCATAATGCATCGAGCAACACACAGATCCACTGGAAGAAAGCAATGCAAAGCTGAGAGATCTGCTAGGAGACTGCATAGCCTGGTCTGGGGCAGGTGAGCTCACACTTTGCATATTAACTTTATCCTGCACCTGATCTATAGCAGTAGAAAAAGTGTGCGACTTCCTTCTTCCCATACGTGGCCATGAAACATTTGCCTGGGTTGGTAGGTCTACATCTTTACCAATTGTTGCTTCTCACTAGCCTTTGTTTATACTACAGTCTGGGCAGAAAGTACAAAGTTCTGTGCTTTCAGTCTGTTCTGTCCAGGTCATGTGACCACAGCCTCTGTGCTGGAGCTTTCTAATCTCAAGAAGAGCTGGCCAAGATCCTGGTGGGGCACTGTGATGGATTACCAACTCATTCCAATGGGAACTTGATTCCTGAATAAGAAAGAAAAGAGAACATTGTCTGAGATGGCTTTAATGTTTGAGTATAATTTTTCATTCATAGAACTGAAGCTTTAAGAGGCAAGTGCAGCCCTCTGTCATGCCATAAAATTGCTGACCTATATTTTATTTACATGTGTCCGTTACCTTGCATGATAACTCTGGGTGGAATATATTCCACTGAACATTCCTTTTAATTTCAGGGCTTACTCTACCTGTGTGAAAAAATATTTTACTCCTTAGAAAGCCATTGTCATATCTAGTCCCACAAAGGAACCAAAACTCCTTAGTCCCATGTCATTGCATTAAGCCCTGTTGAAGACTGCTTGTCAGTCCTTACCTGAGGTAAACTAGCATGTATTTAATTGTGCCACTAGGTTATTTATGTATCTGAGTACAGGCAGGACCTTGCACTTTGACTTGTTGAACCTCATGCAGTTTGCATTGGCCCATTTCTCAAGCCTGTCAAGGTCCCTCTGGATGGCCTCCCTTCCTTCAAGTGAGTCCACCGCACGACACATCTTAATGTTGTCAGCAAACTTGCTGAGGGTGCACTCAATGCCATCATCCATGTCACTGACAAAGATGTTAAACAGCACTGGACCCAGAACAGACCCCTGAGGAACTCCAGTTGTCACTGGTCTCCGCCTGGACTTTGAGTCATTGATCACAACTCTTTGAATGCGACCTTCTAGCCAGCTCCTTATCCACCGAGTGATCCATCCATCAACTCCATGTCTCTCCATCTTAGAGACAAGGATGTCATGTGGAACAGTGTCAAATGCCTTGGACAAGTCTAGATAGATGACATCAGTTGCCTTTCCCACATCTACCAGAGCTGTAACTCTGTCATAGAAGGCCACTAAATAAATAAGGTATGATTTGCCCTCAGTGAAGCCAAGTTGGCTGTCACCAATCACCTCATGATTTTTTATGTGCCTTAGTACAGACGCCAGGAGGATCTGCTCCATGATTTTACCTGGCACAGAGGTAAGACGGACTGATCTGTAGTTCTTTGTGTTCTCTTTGCTTCCGTTTTTAAAAATGGGCGTTGTGTTTCCCCTTTTCTAATCTATGGGAACTTCACCAGACTGCCACAACTTCTCAAATATGATAGCCAGTGGCCTCACAACTTCAGCTGCCAGTTCCTTCAGGATCTGTGGATGTATCTCATCAGATCCCATGGACTTGTGCACCTTCAGGTTCTCTACGTGTTCCCAGATGTGATGTGCTGCTACCCTGGGTGGTTCTTCACTCTCCCAGACCCAGCCAGTGCCCTCTGTGACATGGATGGTATGGTTCAAGTAGTTAGCAGTGAAGACTGAAGCAAAAACATCATTGAGTACTTCAGCCTTCTCCTTGTCCTCCATAATCCGGTCACCCGTACCCCTCTGGAGAGGCCCCACATTCTCTCTTGTTTTTCTTTTTTCTCCAGTATACCTGTAGAATACTTTTTGTTATTTTTAATGTCCCTGGCCAGATCTGATTCCATCTAGGCTTCTGCTTTTCTAACCTGGTTTCTGGTATTGTGAACAATCTCTTTGTAATCATCCCAGGTTATCTGCCCTTGCTTCCATCCTTTGTGGACTTCCCTTTTGTGTTTGATTTTGGTCAGGAGTTCCTTGTTTATCCATAGAGGCCTCCTGGCCTTTTGCCTGATTTCTTCCTTTTAGGGATGTAGTGCCCTTGAGCTTGGAGGAGATGATCCTTGAAAGTCAACCAGCTTTCCTGGGACTTTGTCCTGTGGTATTCCACTAAGGAGGTTCCTGAAAAGGGCAAAGTTGGCTCTTCTGAATTCGAGGGTCTCAAGCTTTCTGAGAGCCCCTTTCTTTGACGCCCTTAAGATCTTAAACTCCACCATCTCATGGTCACTACAGCCAAGGTTTCCCATGAGCGTGACATTGCCCACCAGCCCCTCCCTGATGGTGAGGATGAGGTCTAGCATGGCACATCTTCGCATTGGTTCTTGGAGGAGAAAGTTATCATCAATGTATTCCAGGAATTTCCTGGATTGCTTATGCCCTGCTGTGTTGTCCCTCCAACCGATATCAGGGTGGTTAAGGTGATATACGTGTCTAAAAACATAGATATGATTGTTTGCTGTTCAAAATTGTATTATTGAGTTCTGTGGATCAGAGCTCAAGAATAGGAGGCCACATGACTTGCAGGATGGTGGGTCTCATTTTTAACCAGCTCTTGGCTTAGAGCTAGCCAACTAACATCTACACTAAATCTACACTGTCTCAAAAGGGACAGTCAAATAGAGGAAAACACTTTAGCCAGTTGCAAGATTTTGATACTGATAGCATAAATGTGTTATTACAGATATTTAAAATATTAGTGCAAAAATAGGACAGAATGTACATACAAATACCATACTGGATTTGGGGAAACCCCCAGACAACACCCCCAACATACCCCCATAAAGCTCCTGAATCAAGATTAATTATAAATCAGATATCAGGTTTTCAGATGTGAGTTTGGATGGGCTGCCCAGGTACTAGATCACTCCCAAACACCTACAGATACATGCCTGGACACTGTTGGGATGACTTGGAGAAATTAAATTCATGTGGAAATTCCTTTTCAGCACATGGGCTAGTATAGGTGCTTCTGGCACTCCTGAGAGTTATATAGGTAGTTTTGTGTATAATATGGCTTTAAGCAATGAATTTAAATCTTCTTTCAAATGAGGGGTTATGACTTGCCAGCATCCCATAAAAAAGGATGTTTTCAGAGCCAAAAATTCCTTAGACTGAGAGCTTTCTGGATCTGTGGAGATAGCCTTAAATTCTGCCCTGGTTTTAGACATCAGAAAAGGCTTTCAAGATCACTCTACAAATGCTTATGCAAGGAGATAATATAGCACAGCTGTATACATGCACATTTTTATGTTCAGGAACTAAATGATTTTTCAGTTTATGCTGATTTAAAAAAAATTTTATCAGCACTTTTTGTTAAAATCCTCTTTCTTTTCATTTTAACTGTAAGTGAAATAGTTATCTCATACTTCATTTAACAAGAGACAAACTGTTAGAATTTTCATCTCCCCATTAGTTGTATAAATGAGATACCACAGTGGCACTCAAGAAGACTTTCAGTCAGAGCTAAATTCAAATAGAATAGTATAAAGTAGAATATAATATTTTCAGTTGGACTGGATCTACTGTGATAATCTTGTCCAACACCCTGACCTCTTCAGAGCTGACCAAAAGTTGAAGCATATTATTAAGGGCATTTTCCAAATGCCTCTTAAACACTGGCAGGCTTAGGGCATCGACCACCTCTCTAGGAAGCCAATAATGTATATCAACGTCATGCTCAGTATAAAGGGGGAAGTTTATTGAGGATGGGGGTTCCCTGCTTGGGCTTCCCCTAACCATGGTCCTATTTCTGCTCTTGAAGGCTGCCTTCCTCTTTATTGTGACTACTGTGCATTTGCTGTGCTGAGTATAACTTTGTTTACTTTATATTGGCATTGGTATTAGTATTGGTATTAGTTTGGTTGTTTCATTAAATGTTTTCCTTTCAGCTATGAGTTTCTCTTTTTTGAAATCCCCCTTCCTGGCTAGGGTAGGGTAATTGGACGATAGAGCAACCACGGTACTTTAGCCCTGGGTACAGGTTAAATATAGACCATCGGCATGTCCCCCAAAATCTTATCTGTCCATTAGTAGTGCACAGAAGAGCTCTTTGGATGTATCGAGAACCAAATACAAAGTTGGGATAAATAAGCCTAAACAACAAAGAAGCAGATAATGATATCTGACTATATGCAGGTAAATGAGAAAAATTGCCATTAAACATAATTTATAAGTACATTCATTCATATAAAGGAAGGTAACCCCCTTTTCAAAGCTTATGTCCACTTCACTTGTGGATTGTAAACTTCCTTATGATGAGAGTAATTTCTTGTGAAATTGAAGATTACTTTGACAAATAACATGAAGAACCACATTCAGAAATCACTGCATTTATGGGTCATCTTAATCCTTTGGCTCAAGACTTTTACCACCTATTTTGTCTCGCATGTAACTCTCCCCAGCATCAGTATTCTGGTCATTTAGTATTTGCCTCCTTACCACACATCTGCAGCAACACTGGCATGCACTTTTGAACTGAATATTATAAACACCATTTTGTACAAACCCAGCTTGGGCAAGTTGAATGAGTGGCCCCTTAATTATGTTATCCCCCTGCATTGGCACCACTGGTGTTATCCAGCATTGTCCAGCACAGCGGGAGTCCTACAGCAGATGAGAGCTAACCAGATAGTTATCACTATTTTATAAGTGCTCTGTTCATAGGCCTAGAAAAAGATCTCAGATAAGGCCAAAACCAAGCTTGATTTTCTTTTATTTCCAGAGCAAAGTTAAACACATTTTTAAAGCCATTTAGATTAAGGTATAATTGCCTCTAATGAGATGTCTTTGATACTGTGAGTTATTTACCAGCAGTTAGAACGGCATTCAAAAGAAATCCCTTCCTGCTTTTGAAATAATGAAAGCAAGCATCAACAAAAATAAATGCATTTCCAAACTCGTACCTATACATGAAAACCCTGTTGATCAGTTTAAGAAAGATCAGTGACATTAGCTTTTCAATAATGAAACGTGTCCCTAAAGTTCAAATGAGATCTAGTCCTGACTAGTTACCAAGTATGTAACAGGTCTGACACTAGCGGGCCTGACATAACAAAGCGAGTTTCAGCCCTGCAGTATATAGCTGGTTTTTAACATTCATTAAACTCCTTTTCTATTTTCCCATCAGCAAGTCAATTTTCTCATTTGTAAATCAGCCAACATACCATTTCAGAATTCCTCCAAGCCGGGTGCCATGTGTGACTGAAGATACTAACAAGGAGACCTCAGCAGTTGCTATGTGGTTTCACAGCAGCTGCAAGGACTCAGAGGCTCGCATAGGGCAACCAAGCACAACAAATTGATAGTGTCCCTGGCATATTTCACTGCAAGATGAACTGTTTTCCAGAAAGTGTCCTTGGAAAAAAATAAATTTGTTCTTCACAATGATTGACAAAGCATATTTGTCTTATTTACTGCCATTTCCTGAAGAAAAGTTAATTGTACTGGTTAACAACCTGTTGCAGCAGCAAGGCACTACAAAATAATAAACACATAAACACAATTAGAAGTTTGGACAGAATCCAGGAATTTCCACACTGCCTATCCCTACCTTCTCTTGTTTAAAAAGCCATCCTTTCCATTTTCCTTGTTTTTTACTTGTTTCCTTTCTTTCTGTAGTGCCCCAGTACCAATCAACAGAGAAAATGAAGACAGCTTTACCTTGGCATTTCTTCCAGTTTGGTGGTTTCTGAGCTTGCTAGGAATCTGGAAATTGTGTCTGATGATTCCTCAGTCTGAATGCAATAAATGTGTGCTGCTTATTTCGAGTGTTCAAGCCACAAGGTTATTAAACCCTAATCCCTACTCTGACTCTTTGCCCTTTCCAACTGAAGAGTGATCATAGTTCATATGCAAGAAGCACAACTTGGGTGCTTGAATCTAGGAGTGGAATTTGGGCCAAGAATCCAATCTTCAAGAAACGCTTCTATTGCCAAATTTAGGTCAGGGTTTACTTGAGGAGAAAGGCACACAATTAAGCTTTTGCGTTCCGTGTTTGCTGCTGAGCAACCCTACTGCCTGTGTTCATAGTCATATATCTGACTTGGGAAGTTAAAGTAATAATTACTATTATTCTGAATTGATTGTTTTCATATTTAATGCATTCCATTGTTGATATATTTGACAAAATGGAAAAACAGAAGGTCTGAATAAGTGTACAGCTCAGGTGTATAAAACTGCAGTCTATTATATAAAACACAAAAAAATCTCAGTCCTAACCAGCTTTTTTGTCAGGTTGTCCCATGATCCTGTACATATCACTTGACACCTGAGACTGAATTTCTCTACTTATAAAGTGAAAGCTGCTATATTTGCATGTTAAGCTATGGGTACTGTGAGTAATTTTGGCCGAAGACACCCTTTCACTGAATGACACTTCATCAAATGAGCTCTTTAGTCAGGATGTTTTGCAAAGAAATAGCAGGTTTGATGAAAGAAAAGGGAAGAATAGACTGATTACTAAAAGAAGTAGGGGTTGCAATCCTTCATCTGCCTGATCCAGCATGTTATGGCAAGAAAGAAGTCTATCCTGGTTCATATAAAACAATGTAATTGAACCTGGGTTTCCCCCATGCCAAGCCAGTTCCCTAATCACATCCACATGTTTAGATATCTAAACATTGATTTTGATAATTCCATTTCTGCTGCAGTGTTCCAAAACATTTTGGTCATGTTCCAAGGTGGAATGAAAACAAATGTTAATTTTTGCTATGAAATGGAATTGCTCTAGCTGTGACACACGGCACAATACATGTTAAAAAAGTATATTACACATAAAAACACTACTTTGTACTGTGGTATGTGGATGCTCAAGACAGCTGTAAATGACAATTTAGACAAAAAGCTGTAGATACTGGCTTGTAGTGAGCTCTGTGACATAGAAATTGAACTACTTTGATACCTTCACAAGCTTGTTAAAATCTACTTTGCATTTTACTTAGCAGACATACCAGTTCTCATTGGTCTTTCTCTAGCAAATATAATGACAACTGGGATTTAAAATATTTTGTCCACTAATTAGATCACTAGTGTACTAAACAAACATGAGCCAGATACATTTGTACCTGGATGTACCTAGATAGGAAATTTGTCTAGACTCATAAAATACTGTTACTGCTAAGGGTGGCAATGAAAGCTGGTACTGGCAGAGGGCAATAAGGCAGGAAGATGATGTGGTTGTCCCATTGTCGTCAGGTCATTTGTCTCCCCCCGCAGGGTTTCAGCCCAGGTAAAGAGGGAAATTATCCAAACTTCTTAGGGAATCAGTTCAGATGTTCACGTTGTTAAACAGAAAGAATTCCATTTTCTAGGTCTCGCTGCCTTTTATTCTTCTAGTCTCTGCTATCTCAAAATATGCTGACCTGTTCAATGCCATCTTTTTCATCTAGCAGCTTTTTCAAAATTTTTGAATGGATGCATACTCTCTCAGGTTTTCTGCAGAAAATTTTGGTCTTGAATATATTGCATATAATATCAGCCCAAAGAGTGCACTTAGAACTGGAGCTTAGCAGGGGCAAACAGAACATTTCTGGATGTGTCTGTCATGTGCCATAATTATTTGGTATAATGGCATCTCTTGTTAAAGCTTGTGGAAAAGCAGATCTGATTCAGCTATCTCCACTAGGCTCTACTTTGAGACATGGTGACAGTCCCTTGCAAAAATTTTGCATTTAATAAAATCAAATTAGTTGAAATATTTTTCCTAATGACACACTAAGGAAAATTAGGACTTAGATAAAAGATTCAGTATTATCTAATGAATAAGGGAACTATCTAGCCGTTTATAAATATATGGATTGGCATATCCACTTACCTTCTATTATAGGAAAGTACATTTCTGTACCTTTAGACCTTCATGTAAAACCTTACTGAAAACCACCTTTAAATTTCTCTTTAAACAAATAGAAATATTCATTTTGTGTTGCATCTGTTCTTGCTGTCCCTAAAGTTGCTTTCGATTTTCTGTCTGGATGAAAACCATGAATATTAACAAGTTTTAGTTTTGTACTTTAAGTAATATATCGTCGTTGTGCTTTAACACCAGCTGCTCATTCAGTCCTCTTGCCTCCAGTGGAATGGGGAGCAGAATCAGAAGAAAAAAAAAAGTAAAACTCATAGGTTGAGATAAGAACAGCTTAATAATTAAAATAAAATGTAATAATAATATTTGTAATGAAAAGGAAGATATCAAAATGAGAGAGAAATAAAACCCAAAAAAAGACAAATGATGCAAAGTGCAATTGCCCACCACCAGCTGACCTGCTCCTCCAGGCCAACTCCCCCAAGTTTAGGTACTAAGCATAATGTTCTATGGTATTGAATATATCCCTTTGGCTAGTTCAGGTCAACTGTACTGGTTATGCTCCCTCCTAGTTTCTTGTGCACCTGGCAGAGAATGGGAAAAGGAAAAATCCTTGACTTAGGATAAGCACTGCTTAGCAACAAATAAAACATTAGTGTGTTATTTAACATTATTCTCATACTAAATCCAAAACACAGCACTGAGCCAGTTACTAGGAAGAAAATTAATTATCTCAGCTGAAACCAGGACAATCACATAGTTAACAGCTCAGTAGATAAAACCTTAATCTACAAAAAATAGGACAGTTAAACAAATACATATTTTTTCTTGGATATTCTACAATTTTTACTGAAGTCTAATCTATAGACTGGATCTTCTAGGATGCAGAGGGGAGAGAAGGGAAGGTGAGGAAGATGAGGAGGGAAAGGAAGTTTTTATGTTTTTGTAATAGCTAACCTGTATTACTCATAGGGACACTTTAAATAATTCATGCAAAATCTGTTTCAAATTACATATTTTATTTTAGTGAAAGAATTCTGAAAAAGCTTCTACTTTCTTCTTAAAGTTTGTGAATATGATTAATTACTATCCTACAAGTTATCTATTTTTTTTTCTGTAGAGTATTCAGTATTTCCAAGAACACTACCCTGCATTTCCAAATGTGTATGAGGAACATTTCAGAATCATTGAAAACTCGACTGAAATACATTTATATCTACATTATCCACTGACCTCAGTATGATTAATACACAAGTGTCTACATGTATTTTCCCTTCCCTTCAGTAACCACTAATATCCTGTATGTTTTAAACAGACGCTCAGTAACTGAAGTGGTACATCTACATCTGCCACTGAAAATTATCATTTGTAATTATGGAAGAAAGATTCCAAAATGAAGAATATTCTTTCATTTTTAACTAAAAACATAGTGGCAGGAAAATATTTCACTTTAGAAGGAAATATACTTACTTCTCTTTTACAGGTCAGAATAATACAGTGCACAGCTGGTTGTAGTCACCAAGTAGGCCAGCATCAGAGCTGGTGACAGAAAGCAGGTCTCCTGAACATGAATGGTCATGTGCTGTAACTCTAAAGTCACACTGAATTTGAACCAAAAGAGAATAGTCTGTTGGTAGTAAACTGTGACTATCAGACCAAGCATCCAGGGTTTGTGTTCAGCACCCTCAGAACAGAAAGCACAGAGGTAGCCTACAAGCTGTGGAAGGTCTTATCTTTTCTATCTGATTTGAAATATTTATGTTTATTTAAATACAAATGAAGCTCATATTAACTTTCTACTACACTACATAGGACACATGGCTTCAACGGGCAAATTTCACAAGACGGAACATTCCTCCTAGCCTGCTACCCAGTATTTCTGGCTTGTGAAATACTTTTTCCATTGCGAGTTAACTGCACAGAAGGCAATATACCCTTCAAGAACAGCTCTACAAAGGCAATAGATGAAGTTTCAAATATTTCCTTAATTTTACAAGGATTTTACCTAAGGAATACCACCAAGTTTTAGATGCAAAAATTATTTGGGAAGAAATAGTCAACGTTATTACCTTTATATCAAATCCTGTCTTAATATATAAGGCTCACTGGGGAAATGGCCTTTGGCAACAATGGGATTTAAATCAAATCTGTTCTTCTCTGAGTTTCAGAATCCAAAATAGATCCATCATTTTAGTCAAATATTTAACAACAAAAGGTATGCACTCCAGCATTCATCAAGCTGACCTGGACTTTGAGTCTAACATCTGAACATCATGTCAGGAACATAACTTCATCTTTATGAAAAGTAACCTAACATTTAATATTGTTTATTTTAATGTAGGTAAGATAATTTTCTATTTAGCTTTCTATATAGGTGTGTTTGCTTGCACCTATACATAGCTACATGCACACACCCCTGTTACATACAGTGGTCAAAACAATGCAATATTGTGCACTTGTCAGAACATCCTGCATACAGACTTGTTTTCTGAAGCAAGCTGGAGGTCAATTAATGAGGTTTTGTACTAGAAATTCTGTATTTTTACAAGTAGACTTCTAAATTTCCTATTTGGTCCAGTTTGTACATTCATATACAGCATTAATATTACCGAAATTCCAGTTTCCAGATGTTATTAACTCTTTCATTGATAGTCTAGCACTATTTGCCATAAATAGATAAAAGCTCAGCTCTTGGAAGGCAAGAGAATGAGTTTCAGCTTTCAATCAGGAAGGACAATCACAAAAAACCCAGTTCACTGGTTTCACTGAAACGCTTACAAATGCAACATAAATGACAAAATGTGCTGAAATAGGAGGAAAATAAAAATTTGTAATAAGACAAATCAAAATTATCTTTTGACTCAGGAAATAAACCTACACCAAAGTTCTTAGTGCTTTTGGTTTTTTGTTTTTACAGCTTCAGTGGAAAACAGTGTTATAAATTGATCATAGTTACATTATTACGAGTATGGCTTATATCTAGACTTGAAGCAGCAATCTCATTTTTAGACCGGAGGGAGAGAAGCTGTGTTGTCAGAGTAATCGCATTTTCTAAGTATTGCCTTTTCCATATGTTCATGGACAGGAAAAACATGAAGTCATATGTGAAAAGATTTCTTAATCCTTTGCCTTTCTGCTTTTTCTTGTATTAAATTTTTATCTTTTAGTGCTCTTGAGCTTATATCTAATTTCATATTCTAATTATATCATTAATTTTCTTACAGTGTTGTGTACTCTCATGAAGATTTAGGGCTAACATAAAATACATTAATTCCTGATTACCTTTTGTCAACATCCAGAAAAATATCATAGGAAGTTTCATAGGTGTGTGCTTAGGCCATACAGCTATGAAGGGTTAATTTTAAACCAACTTTGCATCCAGATGCATTTTTCTTGCCAAATATTTGCCAAGTGAAAATCAAACAAAACCAAGGCTGTGTTCATTACAAAATGAGTAGTTGATGACATAAAAATTACTCATCTTTTTGATTTCACAGTATAGCAGTACACACCTTCTTTTTGACAATATTTGCCAAATTTATAATTGAAAAAATATTCTTTAAAAAATATAGAAACTTTAAATGTATTAGCTTTTACTGGAAGCACACTTGTGTCTAAGAGCAGAAGAGTGGAGAGAACATGTAATAGCTTATTGGCTACCTAAATCTGACTTTAGTTCTTAAAAGTGAAAAACATGAAAATGCTAAAACTGAAAAAAAAAACCCCCAAAAAACAACAACAACAAAAAACACCCCCCAACAGAAAAGCATGCATATGTATGTACAAGTCATATCAGGCCAGGTTCATGTATCCTTGTCAATCTTCCCTGGCAGGATCCAGAGGCATACCTTTACTTCTAGACAAAAGATCAGGAAGCAAGCTCAGACACTGAGCCCCTTACCACCCACATGGGTCAGTAGTTAACCCATCCCGACTCTGTTCTGGACTACTGCAGGCCATGATGTCCAATAAAATATTGCTACAGCTATCACTTATCAGAGTAAGGACGAATGAGGGCAGAGATTAGCTTGTGGTCCTTTTTAGTTTAACAGAATGAACATAGCCATCCTGGGTCTTCCACAGCAGCTGTTACAGATCTGAGCAGGAATGCATACTCTGAGGCATACTCTTGTCAGGCTGAAGGGCCACAGATTTCAGGCCATTTTCCTTCTCATAAAGTATTTTAATACTACAATAATAAGCATTAGAAGACATATGGATGCCTGAAAACCTATTCCCATCACTCAAATAGTCTCTGCCATGCACTCCACCTATGATACTCATTTGTGAAAGACGGTACATTTAAGCCAGCATTTTGAAGAGTGTCTCAGTCACTGAGATATAAATGGCTTCTCTGTGCATTATAAATCACCACATAAGAGGGAATAGTTTGTTATTTGATATGTGTACAGAATGAAAAGTAAATGTGAGCAGCAATGAAGGAGACCAGGTTTCTCTGCTACTGGAGACATCAATTCCTTGCACTCAGTAGGCCATTCACAGCTGAGCTTGCTCCTCCTACACTGTTACCCTATATATTGACCGTTATCACCAGCTACAGCTTACTCTCCTTTTTCCATGAGAGAGGATAGCTCCATGATCCTACCAGGGCAAAAAAGAAATGAGATACCTTGATTTGCAAGAGCACTTTTCGGGCCGGAGCCTGGCCCACAGATGAAACAGAAATCCCTATTACAGTTTCCTATGAAGTGTCCTGATGCTAATTTTTTTAAGGTTTCTAACTAGTCACATCAGCAAGTCCTTGTGTATCAGACTGCAAATCATCTATAGACTCCAGCACTCACCTGCTTGTAACTTTGGATGACAGAACATATGTATTCATGTATCTACAGATGAAAAGCACTTTTCTCATCTGCCTGGGCTGTCAGCTCTAAACTGTAAAGCCTTTTACTCCTTTCACTTAAAGAGACTTTATTGTCAATTACCTCCATCAAACCAATAACACATGCATAGCACTCAAATATCCTGCTTTGATGTAAAGCCTTCCTTTTATACATTAAAATGTTCTCTTTCCAGTTAGCACAATACAGTGGTGGCATGCTAAAAGCTGGAAAGTTAGATTAAAAAAAAAATAATATTGCAAAAGTAATATAAAAGCACATAGTGCACAAACTAATGCATTGATTCTATTGCCCATTCTGTAGACAAAAATAGAAGGAACAGTTTAATTAGGATCTACACCACATTCATATTTCAATCCACAGTCTGATAAACAGATTATGTAGTATAAATCACCCAAGAGATCCTTTACACCTTTATTTCTAAAACTTTTTTTTAATTTATTTTAAGGTACTGATACAATAAAATTGCCTCTCTGTCCTACAGAGACAACACTGACAACAAGTAGGCCTTCCTGCAGAATTAATGTCTAGAATCCAGCAAAATACACAATATAAGCATAGGGGCACAAGGATGAAGGTATTATTTTATATATAATATAAATTACCAAAACTTTTTGCAATGAGTGTAGCATGGGAAAAATATTACAATGATGGGACATATATTTTACCTGAAGACACATGTTACCTGTCTCTACCTGCAGAACAATGAGAAAAGATAAGTCTTCCTGCTTCATAAGGCATTCACAGTCCTTTCCTGAGGAAGCCTCAAGTTTTCTTCTCTGCAAAATAATAGAACTATTTTGTATATCTGTGGAGTGGAAAACTACTACTTTTTTCCAGTTACATGTTTTTTAGTTTCATTTTATCAAATGTTCACATATATAATATGTGTAAAGCAAGGGGCGAGAGAGGATAAGGGAGAGAGCTCGTGGCCCCTTTCCATAATGGGAAAAAGGTTTCATGTGCACTTATGAACAACAGTTCTATAAATACTTAATATTCCAACAGTAAGCAAATGAGTTTTTCTAATAGCCTTATTATAGAAGACTGTGAATCTGTGAAAATACTTTATCTGCAAGCATGCTCAATCCTAAACAATGCAGTATTCTGCCTGTGCCAAAATTTACCATGCTAGATTAAAAGAGATGTTAAATGTCTTGAAAGAAAATACACTGCTTAGATTATAGGCTTGCTGTAGGTATTGATTCAAACAAACTTTATAAGGAAGAAGAGCCGTAAAAAGCTTAAAAATAAATAACAATAAACAAATATTTGCAGTTTACTGCAATACTGCATGTATACAAAGGTATCACAAGCTCCTTGTATACTGTAGCCTTAAAAATGCAATAAGATCTATTCTGGTGAAGCTTTAAAACACAACAGATTTAGCAATTTGCTCAAGGGTCCACAGCTGTGAATCCACTTTTAGTATCAGGTGTTATTCCTGCTCTCACATTACCCACCACAACCATTTGTGTTGCTGAGCAGGACAATAATGATAGCTTTTTATCCAAGATAAATCTGAGCTGCATTAGACAATATTATAGTGATGCTGCACAGCATGTCAGACTAATTTTACATGGTGGCATGGGTCAGTATACCAACAGCATTATATATAATGAAAATACTTCACAGGCAAGCTGTTTGCAAGAGGGAATTGCTAAAATTTCAGAAAATGTTCAATTTCTAGTCCAATGAATTTTGATTTTACAGCGCAACATTGATTCCACATTAATATAAATCCCCAATCCTACTTGCTGCTGCAATCTTTTTAACTCCCTCCAGTGAAAAAATCACTACCTCAGCAGAACTATCACAGAATGAACAAATATCATTGAATACCATTGCTTATCCCATTTCCTCTACTGTAAACTAAACCATACTGGCAATTCACACAACAGGAGACAATGACTACAGTTTACAATGACTACCAATTTTAGCTCTTTTCTTCTATTCCTGTTCCTTGTCATACATAATCAGTATTCAGGCTTCTGGTTTTCATATGAAGTTATAGCCCAAAACATTGTCTTAAATTGATGTGCAATCAGAATACTAACACAGCCAGTTAAGTAGCTGTTACAGCCATTCTTAAACATGAACAGAGTTAGGATTAATTTGTAAATTAGTTTTATTTATATACACTCTTCAAAGAAGAACCCATTTATATATTTGAGACATCAATTTCCGTGTGACAACTTTAACTCTGGCCTTAGCATATGTACAGATCTAATTTTCTAGTAAGTGTATGGAAACATATTAACGTTCTTGCAACATATTCAAGGCAACTCAAGTATCAAAGCGTAAGAAACAAAAATTCAGGCTGCCCAGGCAGCCTTGATTCAAACTTTTCTATACAAAACTAAGTTTCAAGGTCATGCAGCTGAAGACTTTCAGTGGTGGTATAACATTATTTTTCACAGAACCTTCTGTGTCAATCAGTGCCTAGTAGGCATGCTGCTCAAAATATTTTGGTTTATCACCATTCAGTGATTGTCTATGTGTTGTTTACAACATATGCCATCCACATTCTGCAATGAGTATGAAATTACTAATTTTTTTAAAGGATTGACATTATATACATAATACATAAACGCTTCACAAATATGAAATGTTTCTTCAGAAACCTTCTCTCACAAATTTCTGTCTCTGAAGTTGGTTGGCTAAAACATTTGATAACACGGCCTTCATCAGTTCCCAATAGTTCTTCATTCTGTCTCATCACTCACTACTTCATATTTTACAGTCTTGAATCTGACTCTTTTAGAAGGCAGACAGTAAAACAATACATTGAAATTATTAATTTCTCGTTGCTTATTTTCACCTCTGTTGCAGCTGTATTTCATTATAAAATACCATTTCACATTAATCAGTGTCCATGGGTAGGCCATATAAATGAATCAAGTAGCATATTTTCAAGTTTAACCATATACTTAAACATATGTCTTGTATTTATAGATGACAGTAAAGAAAAATGTTGTAGGCCAGAGGGGCAAAATTAAAAAATACGCACACACTACAGTTCAACACCACCCTGAGAACAATTACACCCATAACTTACATTCCTCCACCTTATTTCTTACTCTTTTACCTTGTCCACAAAGCATCTTTTCTGTTTCCGCCCCTTCTTTTCCAGGAACAGTAATTGAAAGAGGAATGGGGGGTGTTGGGAAGGGGAAAGTAAGGCTTTCAGGGAGATAAGACTGATGGAAAGAGACACCTCACATTTCTGTGCCTGCACTCCCAAAGGACAGCGTGAGATGCACAGTTTAGTTTGGAGAGAAGAGTGAGGGTTTTTTTCAGTGCACCTCAGAATTTTTGTCCAGTCACATCCTTTTTAGTTATGATTGAATATCTATCCTTTCTAAAGTATCTTCCATCTGAAAAGGAAGTCATATCACATGCATGTGTAAGGAATGCATGTGACATATCTGGTCTTTAGACCAGCAAGTAGCAGCCATCAGCCATGGTTTCAAACTACCAGACACTAATCTCTGAACTTCCAAAAAAGCATATTGTCACCAAAACTGTGCAATTTTCAACAAGTCAGAGCTTTCATTAACAAAAGTATAGAGGAGGTTTTAGAGTGTGGACACCAGTAAAGTGAAATGAATTGTGTCCTGATTAGTAATAGTTTATCAGATCAGAAGTCAGATCCAGCAGAGGTAGAAAAAAAGCTGGAGAAGGACTAATAGGGTGGAGAAGGTCAGCACATCACACACCCAGGTTTAGGATGCACTAATAGACAGTAATTTCAGATTTTCATCAGAAATGTTGAAGGTCAGGTTGGATGAGGCTTTGAGCAACCTTCCCATAGCAGGTGGGTTAGACTAGATGATCCTCAAAGGTCCCTCCCAACCCAAACCATTCTATGACTCTACTTGTACATTAATTATTTTAATTCGGTATAAAAATCTACATTGAGAATATTTCCCAGTTTATGTGAGACAACATTAATAGAAATTGGACAACTGAATGCTGGTTGCAAACAACTGCTGAAAACAAAGACAGATTTCCATGAAACAGTGGAATTATTTGAATAGAGGAAAAAGAGTAACAAATATTTCAAATAACAGAGAAGGGGTGTGGTGGTTTAGTAAAGCCGCAGCGGCTCGGTCTCCACAGACAGCTGAGCCAGCTGGCCGCTGCCACTGCCCCCTGCCGCAGGCCACAGACAGAGAAAGAAAAAAAAGTTCTAAAATGCCTTTTTGAGTTGAGATAAGGAAAGTTTAATACAGAAACACATAAGAAGCAATCGCAGTAACAAAAGCAATAACAACAATAAGAAAGAAGGCGATACCGGGGACAAAGGGAGGGAATGAGCGATCACACACACCCGCGCGAACCTCCGAACCTGGAACTGGCCCCGAACTGGAACTGGCCCCAGGGTGTGATGTTAACATGGTATAGAATAGCCTGGCTGCACCAAATTAACCCTGTCCTGGCCAAACCCGGACAAGGGGACATTTCCTTTTCATTATCTTATAAACTCATAAGAGACTGGTTTTATTAGAGTGGACGAGTATATATATAATAATCCTGTCTTAGTTTTTGTCCTTAAGAAACAAATGAAAAATAATGTATATTATAGCAACAATACATCACTACTGGCTGCTGGCCTATGTCTTGTATAGTTGAAGGTATTTAAATGTAATATTTCTTGTTTGTTAAAACACTGACAGCTTTCTCTCTGGTAGAGAAGTGTGTCAGTAGGCAAGAGAATAGGAGTTTCATAATCAGATAAGTAAAACATTAAAAATGTTAGAAGAACAAGTGGCATTGAAAAAAAAAAAAAAAAGAAAAAAGAGGCCAAATCTGTCTCTAAAATTTGTTTGCTTTCCTCGCTGACCTGTTTTTATGCTTGGAAAAAGATATTATACAGTAGGGCTAATTGACTCAGACTGACTACAAGTGGGTATATTTTCAGTCTGAGAGTCTTAAGAAAAAGAAAAATGCAGTTTGGGTCAATCTGTGCTTGTAGCAGGGGTAATGATACCTAAATATATTTCCATCCTGCTTTCCAGTTCTGAAATGGTTTGGTTCTGAAATCGGCATTTGGAACTCTCCCTACTGGTTTGATCTGATATGAGACAGCATTTTGATCCTTTGCACTCCTAAGAAGAGAAATGCTCACAAAGGAGTAGGTTTGGTTATCTGTGTTTATGCCAGTTGTCCATTGAACCATTTCAACCTACATTTTCAATATGCCAGGAGAGTTCCCTAGTCATCATGGTAACAGGCATTCAGACTGTTTTTAGGAGACGTGTTTCCCTGAGCAATTCCATTTTGGCCTGAGTAAACCACCAAGCACTCCGTACAGCAGGACTAGACTCCAGGGCTCCCCGTAACAAGTAGTCATTTTCATGTGTTTGATACCTAGCTCAGTGAAATGCAAAAAAATCACAGAAAGTGAAAAGATCAAACTGAATAAAGCATGTTCTACCACCAGGAAAATTAGGATAACAGTATCAAATACTGTTTCAAAAGCATCAGACTTAACATTTGGATTTTCTTGCATTTAGCAGGTGTATGCCATTAGGCTGAAAGCAAATCTTTTGTTCCCTTCCTTTGAGTCCCATTTTGTAAGGAAGATTCCCTAAATATTGTGATCCTAATAGAAAGTATATCACTTCAGTTTTATGGTTAAAATGTTTCCTGGGCAGGTAGAATGTCGCTTTCTGTTCCTGAGAGTTTCATTATTCATGTAAAAATAGAGCAGCAGCAGCTGTAGAAACCAAGAGGTTTTCTTTTTATCATTTCAAATCTCCTCAGCGATAAATCAAAACTGAACAATATCTTCCACATAGTGGACTTGTGTCTTCTTCACAAGGAACCACTACCTGACCATATAGAGGGAACTGCTAGCTAAGCATTTCACATATTTGTTTGGAATTTTTTTCTCATACGTACAGTTTGAGTACCAAGTTTGGTGCATTACAGGAGGGATTGCTGAAATATTTAACGCAAACTTGCATCTTTGTTAAACATCATAAATCATAACTCTGAAGGTCTACATGTACAAGTAACATTATGTGTGAAATTTAATACATAGTTGTACTGTCTGTTACAGTTCAAATACTGATTCTTATTTTGTTAAATTTCTGAAGCAAAATTAAAAATTAGACAAGTTGACAAAGATGGACAGTTTTGCTTTAAGTAGCCAAAGGCAAACCAACACTTGTTTAATGTACCAGTAAGACTGATTTAGCAGTTGCTAATGTATACTTCCTAGAATCCTATCCATTTACAATCTACTATGAATGTTTACATGTTCTATTGCAAGTTAGTAACTTGTACCCTTTCCCCTAGTACTTTTTCCAAGAGGGTAAAATACCATTAGAAAGGTTGTTAATATGTATTACACAAGTGTGAGAAAAAATAAATATTTCCATAGGAATTCCAGTGAATTCTCTAATTTACAACTGAAACACTTGTCTTATCATACTGGTTTTATGTTTGATTAATTTATCAATTCTGGGGTATTATTTTTTCTGATATTTATTTTATTGGTAAGATAATAGGAACACCAACATCTGCAAATATATATTTTCCATGATGTGTATATGCTATTTTTCCCCCCACTGAAGAGATACAAATAAATTGCAACAGGCATGTTATTTTTGAATTTTTTTTTAATAATTCTTCTATTGAAGAATTGCTACATATTTAATACTCAAAAGTTCTTCTAGTATCATATATTTCAAAATATAGCCCTGCAGTTTGTAAGGCTTACCCAGCATCTAGGAAAGCCAAAAGGTTTTTTGTGTCCTGGAGATCACTGTAGAATGAACTCACTGTGCAAAAATCTATCTTTTTCAAGTTTAAGATAACACCATGGTTTTTCACAACATCTACATATAACAAAGGATCATTAAGAGGTGCCCTCCAGACTTCACTCTGCTGTTAACATTACAAATATTATACCTCTGAATAACTTCAATAAGAAGAGAAAAAAGAGGCTCAGTCAACACCTGTTCTTTGAACAGTATAAAAGAGCATGACTGGCTACTCCATGAAAGGAAGCAATGGAGCCAGACAGGAAGACTGCCACAAAAGATCGGTCTGGACAACGGAGCATTCAGTACAAAATTTAATTCAGTGGAGTTTCATTAAAACATTCAGCTGTCTATAGCTGTCTGTAAACAAGTGCCTGCCTAATGAATGATAACACAAATCCTGAGAAAAACGCCAGAAAACCAGATTCCCTAATGTATGGCCCATATCCCCCCAAACAAATTAATGACTGAAATACCAATTTGCCAAAAACAATCGTATTAAATGAACCTTATTTCCTTATGGATAGGAAAGAAATATATTTTTTACCATGCATCTTGCGTTTAAAAAGCATTTTTCTGACATAGCAAGCAAGCTGGGAAAAATTCTCTTGATGATATGTGTATACAAAATTACTCAGATAATATATTCAGAAACTATTTAGCATGAGTTTGTTCAGCACTCCTTTAAAGCACTACAGATTCTTTGAGGTTAAACAGGGATTTACATGGAGTAATTTGATTAATCAGTACAAATGTAAATTTGAATATTTCCTTGCCCAAGGAAGATAGGGTCAAAATGTAAAGAGATTTTCATTAAGATTTATCTCCCTGTTACACTTTCCCTTACTTCTGCTCTTCCCCTTAAAGCAATAGGATAAAGGAGAGTACCCTCTCTTTGACAGGCATAGTGACAATCCTTCTTTGAGCTAGCTTTCAGAATATGGTTCATGTTATTTTTTCCTTTATAATGAGAAATCTGAACATACATCCACTGACTGTGCAACAGGTAAGCTATCATACAATGTGACATGAAACCCAGAGATACAAAAAAGAAAAAAAGAGGTTAGGGTTCACCTCACTCACTTTTGAAGGATGGGCAGTGTTAAGTGGTTTGGTCATCAAATCCATTTGGAACATTTGTTTTAGGATTAGATAAATTACTTCAGCTCAGCCAAACACTTCTCTCTTTACACTGGCTATAAATGCAGCCTGGAGAGACTAGCTCACATGCAGATATGAACACTCAACATTTAACATTAAGTACAAAAAATTAATCCAAATATGAACTACAAATAACATGGAAAACCTACCAATAAAAAAAGGGACATGCATTCAGTAATCTTGACTTAGGTTTACTGTATGTTAATTTGGCAGAGAAGGACAAAGAAAAGTCCATATTAGGAAAATAAAATACCACAAAGCTCCACTAGATAAGAAAACTGTGTGACACGGCTCATGGAAATAAAATGTTACTTCATCAGTCCTCGAGATCTGATGATGAGAAAATTATTTCAGTACTCTGATTTTAGGTTAATGAAATAGGATTAGATCTTATAGTTAAAGGCATTCTAGTAGGCATTAGAATTTGTATAACAGGGTATTTGGATGGCCAAACTTTTTGTATCATGAGAATTAAGTACAGAAAATTCAAAAAGAAAAAAAGCAGTGCTCTGAAAGATAAGTGTACAAATATGAACTTTTTTTAAATGCAGGAAAAACTAGGTACCAAGCAACAAAAATATTAAACTGTAACACAGCCTTATGCTGTCTTTTAAATATGGAACAAAGTTGAAAATACATCTTTCAAGCCAAATTTTTCAATCTGAGTGCTCTACATATTGAAAATTATGCTTTCATATTCATATTTGGAGAATGAAATAAAAATAAATGCCTTATAAAATTATGCAAGTGAGATACGAATATTGTGAACTGATTTTCATTTCTGAAGAAGCTTCTTAGTACTGAAAATGAGATGAGTAAAATTCTATTAATATGCTAGAAGCACAGAAATAAAAATACAAAATAGCCCTTTGCTCTCTTTACCCTCCAAAGATGCCATACAAACCTTATCAGCTGCTTTGACTTCCACCATTATCCTGGATTGAGTTAGAACAGAACTAATTCTGTTCAGTGATTTTATTTTCAGCTAAGTCTCTTCTAAGTAACTGCACTTTCTAAAGTTAATGTCATATTTTTTCAGAGTCTGCCTCTAAAAGTGATAATGCTTGATGTTTACAGCTGCTACCAAGGGTTGGTGTGCAGAAAGGCTCTTGCTTATACTTGCTCCTGTGCAGGCCAAGGCCACTGCTAAGTCTTGTGTACCATGTTGAGGGTGCAGAAGGTGAAAGGCTGCACCTGCGGGGAGGAGTGGCCAGGTCAGGTGACTCTAAACTGACCAACAAGGTGTTTCATCCCATATACGTCATACTCAGTAGAGATCTGAGGGATCACAAGGGTCAAGCTCTCTTCTTCAATGGCCATTTTCCAAGCAGGACTCTGTTCTGCCTTTCATCCCGATCTGCATGTTCCTGAATCCAGTTCCAGAATTCAGTCCTGAATCCAGTTCCCATCTGCCACCAAATCCAGTCTGGAACTTCCCCAGCGCCTACTCCACAGCATCAGTGGTGACAAAGATGTAATTGCCATCAGGGTGGAGGAGGCGGGGGCTGGGTTCAATGTTGGGTTGTATGTATTTGTATTTGTATGTATTTCATTTTATTGTTACTATTTTCATTAAAGCTCTTTTAGTTTTCTTTTCCAGTCTGTAAGTCTCTCTCCATTATTCCCTTTCTCTTCCCCCCTGGGAAGGGAGAGGGGTTAATAGAGAGAGCCTGTCATTCATCTAGTGGCCAGTCCATCTCTAAACACTGACAACCAGGTTCAACTTCATGCAGATAAGAGAATTGTGACTCTCTCCCTTCTCTTCCTTCACACAGACATGACAGAGATTTTATCTTAAAATCATTAGTCACTCAATTATGACTGCATATCAAAGTCAAGAGAATTCTAAGCAAAAAGAAAGAGAACACTCTGAAGAGCAAGTTTAAAGTCTGGAAAGATGCTAATAGAATAATTCTAATCTTTTAGAATATGAAATTCACAATTTAAAATTAAGTAATTCTGTTTACTCAAAACTGAAGAAGAAATGAAATGGACAAAAAAATAAACTGGAGAACTGGCAGTAAAGTAATAGGGTTATTAGAGAACAATTGAGGTTTATAATCCATGTTAGGGATTTTAAAACAAACAAAAAAGCAAATTGGAAATATTCCATGGTGGACTTTGCAAGGATAATTGGAGTTGGAGAAAAATGACCTCTAAGGAAGCTGAAGGACTTTGTTTAGTCTAGAAAACAAAAGACTGAGGAAGGAAGGACATAGATAACAACCTTCTAATACCTAAGTGGCTGTCATTAAGAGAAGGACAATCAATTGTTTTCCAAATGTCTGGAAGTAGAATGAGAAGGAATCAGCACAATATTTAGTGAAAAGATTTTTGTTAGATAGCATGAACCTTTTTTCCCTTCCTTGAAACATACCAGTAGGTATTCTAGAGGAACTATGGAATCTCTCTTTGTGATTTTTAGGAAAAGGTTATACACACTGTGGTATGATCCAAGTATACTTAATCCTGCCATCTTCAATGAACTACACGAGCTCTTAAGGTCTTTCCCTGGTTTACTTTTCTATCATTTTGTAATAGGCTAACAAAGAAAACTAATAGAAGCTATATGCTCACTCCTCTTTCTAAGTGCTTAGGGACAAGACTAGAGAAGTACCACAAAAAACAAACGTTGGTTTTGTTTATGACTAACAACATAGAATCACCTGCTAAAGGTGAATACACTGTCCATAGGAAGTTCCACCAGAAAGTCTGCTTTTCACTGTCTCATTAAGTACTCACAGGAAGACAACAGTGGGACTTAGGCCATATATAGCAGGCCGTCTGGCTCTTTTCTACACTAACATGAATTTATTCCAGTCTGTAGAATTATGGCATTCTTTCTTAGCAAGAGAACACATTAAAAACAAACAAACAAAACCCAGCAAATAAAGGAACATGAAAATAGAAAAATTGTCTCCTACCTTAACTTTAAACAAATAAATGTTTGCTGAAAGTAACCTTTAAGCTTATGATCTTGCCAGAAGTTTTTACTAGGATGGCATTAGTACACAATTGCCTAGGACTTCATTATGGTTATGCTTTTGCGAGGAATTATTTTGTGAGTGACCACAAATATACAACAAAGCATATTGACTTGTTGTGGTTTGAATTTTTAATTCAGCAATTACTTTGAGCTTAGGAACAGAGGTAGCTAGCTTAGAGCAGAAAGCCAAACAACTGAAAAAACCCAAACAAAAAAATCAAACAGATCTGCTTTGATTTTTTTTTAGGAGTATCAGACATCAAGTAACACTAATGAAACATGTTCACTAATTAAGACAGTAGTTAAGTATTCCAACTCCCTGCATGATTAAAACTGCTTGTTATTCATAACTGTAACAAATGATGGTTAAAATGTTAATGTGATTCTTGAACTAAAATTTGACTAACAAAATTTACTTTTTGATTAAAATATTTGCATAGTTACAAGATTTTTTAATGACAGAAATTGTGAATGCATCAAAGTTAAAAAATATTTTGACATATAATGATCAATTACAAAATTGCCTTAAACTAAATGAACATAACAATGTTCAGTTGACTTAAGTTACAAAATTACTATTATCAGTTTATGTAAAAATGTATATTTATTAAATCATCCAAACTGGAAGACTAAGCAAAAATCTTCTTCCCAACACATAAGCTTGAGAGTTAGCCAGTGTTATATGGGGAACCAACAGGTACTTGTATTTTTACTTCTCAAGAAGCCATTGAATTGAGACTATACTGCACTCCTTTCAGCTGCCTTTAACAGACTACAGAAAACTACAATAAGACCTCAGCTGGCCCCTAATCTAGGTAGGTGCATAACAAAATGTGTATCTGAGGAACTGTCAACACAAAAATAGGCACATATGTGTTCAGGGGGTTTGCTTGTTTATGTGTTCTTCTGTGCTACTTTAGTAGAATATTTGAAAATATTAATAAAAGAAAAATTAACCAACACTCAAGATTATAACAAAAAATGCAAAAATGTCATACATAGATAAATAAGTGAAAAATAGAACACGTATATTAGTAAGAAAAATACCCCCCTGCGCATACATCACCAATAAAGACATTCCCTGAGCCATGGAAGAGCTACAGAGTTGAGGAGCATGACTGAGACAAAATTTAAAAAGGTCTCATACTAAGACAAAACAACCAGCCTTCAAACTACAGACTTGGATCTGCCTTCCAAAGAGGAATTCTGACTAAGTAACATAGAACTAAAAAGAGCAGTGCTGTGGATCAAAGCTCTGGGCATTAGCATAAATTTAAGAAAATTATAAATCCCTGCATTGGAATGCAAGTATATATTGCTTGAACCAAATTTTGGGGAAATATAATTTCAAATGGCAAATTCCACTCTTATTTACATTTCAGAATTAAACAGTTACACTTCTGTAGCTTTTAGGAGCTGATTTATCATCACACTGCATCTCTACCTGAACGTTAAGAGCTTCCTTCACTTTGTTTCATTGTTGTTTTCACAACACACTGTTTTGTGTCCTTTGAAGACTAAATTACCAGATCACCATGAACTTGTCAGATCATAGACCTAGATCTGCTCTGCTGACTATGAATTTAATTTAGTACAGTGACATTATTGAGTTTCCAAGACCATAGAATCATTTAGGTTGGAAAAGACCTTTAAAATCATCCAGTCCAACCATAACCCTACTCTACCTAATTCACTACTAAACTGTGTCCCTAAGCACAACTACATGGCTTTTAAACACATCCAGGGATGGTGATTCAACCACTTCCCTGGGCAGCCTGTTCCAGTGCCTGACAACCCTTTCAGTGAATCTTTTTTTTCAGATGTCCAATCTAAACCTTCTGTGGCACAACTTGAGGCCATTTCTTCTTGTCCTATCACTTGTTAGTTGTGAGAAGAGACGCACACCCACCTCTCTACAACCTTCTTTAAGGCAGTTGCAGAGAGGGATAATGTCTCCCCTCAGCTTCCTCTTCTTCAGACTAAACAACCCCAGTTCCCTCAGCTGCTCCTCATAAGTATGTGCAAACATCAGATACAATATCAAGATGCTTGTCAACTGTCTTCTGGTGTAAGTAGCACTAATTCTTATTCAAGTTTCAACTACTCGATCAAAAATTATTTCTTTTGTGCATTATCTAGGCCATTCTTCTAATATTGCTTAGACAATCAGTCTTAATTGAAAAATAGGCAGTATGTTTATTCTTTTACTGGAACAGGTAAGACTGCTACTGAGCAAAACATTAATATAGCATGTTGGTTTTTTTCTTTTGTCTTTCTGATTATAAAATTTGTTCAAAGACACCTTTGAAATTGAAATTTGCAATATGTGTAAGATTTCTACTCGATATAAAACTAGAAAAAGAGCAGTTAGGAAAAATGTGCAAATACAATGGGTATAAAAAATGAAAAACTATCAAGAAGTAGTCATCTTTCAGAGTCTTCTTACAATATCTAACAAAAAGTATCTAGCACAAGGAGAGTAGCTGCATTAAAAGTGTATATCTTAGAACTAGCTTCACAAATAGGGTGGAATTATGAATGCTGATCAGATATAAAAAGACTACTATTATTAAAGACCTAATTCTGCTGTGAATAACTTCCCAGAATCTTCTGTCATCAAGCAGTAAAAGCCAAGCAAATGTTGAATCCGATTGCTCTTTTTTGCATTTCCTAGAATATTCACAGGAGATACTCATGGCAGAATAGATCCCTAAAATTTAAAAAAAACAAGACTCATCCTAGACTTTCGCAGTCATTCATATCTCATGGGACCAGGAGACAACAGTGCAAACAGGAAAGGTAAAGAATAAGCGTGAGAGAACTCCTGCCTGGTAACAGCTCTGATGCTGGAAAGACTTGCTTTGTAAAAACAGTTTAGAAAATGTTACAAGGATCAGTTCTATACATTTCTAGAGAAACATTTTTCTACAAATGTTGGCTAAGATTTTTAGGTTGTTTCTACTGATTCTAAATGTTACATTTATTGAGGACTTGCTACCAGAAGGCTAATATTCGGTTCTCTCTGAACATCACATTTTTCAAAAGTCTGGTTTAGCGCAGACACACCAAAATAACTAGTTATTTGCTTAAAGTCTCAGCTTTGGAATATTATGGTTACTATTGCTCTGTCAAGCAAGCAAAAGATCAGATAAGATACCATATAAATGAGTAAATATTTATTGCCAAAAAACCTTCCATTTACTGACACGTGGTATGACAACTAAAAGGAATACAAGGGAAGAGAAATAACAATACAGAAATGTCACATCTTTCCGACTACCTGTGTAATAAATAAATCTGAGACCGGCCAATAGATTTAAAACTTACCATGAGGCACCAAAAGGCACAGAGTTCACTCCCACAAGCATTGCTTCTTTGTGAAACAAGGCTGAAAATAAAACCATACACTTCAGTTACTTATAGCACAATAGGATGGTTCCAAGTGGAAGAACAGTATCTAGCTGATTTAATACTTTTATAGTTACAGTTATATTTTTCTACAGATTTTTAAAATTAACTAAGCAGCTTCATACTGTTATGGTAGCCCAGCATGTTTAGTAAGAAGAGGCCTTTTCTTCAAATTGTCTGGCCAAAGCTTCATAATTTTCACTGCAGCACATTTTTGTGAAATACAGGGTTGTTGAGAAAAAGAGATAGAGGCTACTTTGTCAAGCTTATTTGGGCAATTTGTATCCTCTGATAAGCATTGTGATACTAATAAATCTCAAAAAGCCATAGGAAACTCGTTAGTGTCCTTTTTCACCATGTAAGTAGAAAAACATAATGGAGAGATAAAGTTACATATCCACACATTTGAGAATTATTATCAAAGAGTATAACCTGAATGGAAAGGAATATTGCAAATGTGACTTTGGAGCCTTACTCAGAGTCCAGACACAATACAAGGAAACAAGTGAAATAAAAATAAGTACTACATATTCTACAGTGGATCTCTTGACCTGACATAGCTGGGATGCCTAGGAAAAGAAGTTCACTTTTTGAGTGTTGACTCTTAATGAAGAGCTAACTTTTTAGTTTCTGCACCATTAAATTTTTTTTTAATTGAAGTAGAACCAGAGAAGTGAAGAAAGCATCTCTTAAAGCCTAGATGACTGTGTTACTAAAAAGCAAGGGCTATCTACATCATCTGAGAATTAAGAACATATCCTCCACAGAGGAGACTGAATAAAAGACTAAAACAGTTTCTTTGCACATATTGAAATTTTGAAGTTTAAAGCACATTGGAAAAAGATACTCATATCAGTAAGAAAATATGTGAAGACAGCAAAAATCTTCTTTCAATTTCATGGGAACTGCAGGAGATTAAATATCAAATTAAACGCATTCAGGAATTTTGCCAGCACATAACTGAGAAACAAATATAGTGCACTCTGCTTAGACATAGTCTTAAAATAAAGGCCACAATGTGTCCACAATATATGTACACAAACCTAACATCACACTGAAACCAAGGAAAAAGCCAGCACAGACACAGATGATAAAAAAAAATCTCAAGCAAAAAGTGGTGTAACACAACAACAGGGGTTATGGAGTTTTTTCAGGGTGGGAATTTCCTACCCAAAAGAGAAGTAACCATTGTAATAAAAATATTTTGGAGAGTAAAGGTTAAAGCAAATATCTGCCACACTACTCCCTGAATAAAGGTCACAATTACTTAACATGCTATACTATATTAGATGAAAAAAAAATAAAAAATAAAACTGAGAATGAAAGAAACTGGAAAATGGATACACACGGGAAGAATTACTATACTTGATGGAGCTGAACTTCGGGTGTGTTGTGTTTGTTTCCTGCCATTCAGCTGCAGGATAAAAGTGACCCATACAAGCTTCTGCTTGAAAGGACTTGTGCGTTGGGGACTGTTTTTCTCCCATCACAACAGTTTCTGAAAAGCTTCTGTCCTCGTACTCCATTAAGAATTTTTGAGGCAGTTGCTAAGGTGATGTCACACAATTTCCCCTCCAGTTCAAATCTGTTTCTCAGAGAATCACATGCCCACAGCTATTTCTGTCACTCCTGGATGTAACCAGAACTGGAGGGTCAAGCAGGTGGTGCTGATTGAATATAGGCAAATTTAAAAAATGCAATGAGAAGAGGGGAGCGCCTGCCATACTACTGGTTTATTATCCACCACAGAAACATAAATCAAAACATGCAGAGCTTTTCCTTTTTGAAGAATCCATTTATTTCTATTTTTCTGTAAGGCTTCACTTAAAACCCACAAAGTGTTCCTATCAGTCAACAGTAAAGTTTCCTACCTCTATGATCATTCTTGTGACTTTTGTCTAGATATTCTGCAGTTGGTCTCCCTTCCTTCAACTGCAGTGCTCCAAAACAGACCCAGTATCTCAGCTCAGAAGGGTGAAAGTATCACTTCACTCATAAGCCATTTTTCTACTTACACTTCCTGTTCTCTGGCATCCTTGAAAATCATGAGATTGCTGACTCTTGTTCTCTTTATAGTCCTCTGTAACTTTAACCACTTACTGAGAAGCTGTTACTCATACCTGTCTCATTCAGTAATTTCATAATAGTTTTAGAAGAGTAGTCATTGCTGTCATCTTTCAGCCAGGCAATTAGATACCAGATAAAACACCTATTGGCCAGAAAATGATACTCCAATAGTTACAGATACAAATTTAACCCTAGTGATCTGGACATTCCAGCAACAACCTATGAGTTGGACATATACCACAGTTGTACACATGGTAAGGGAGGGACAGAAAGAACATGGGTAAGTTATAGGTGTCCAAAACATTAGAGTAAGCTTCCAGCTGTTGGCAGGTATTCCATGGGTAGTAAAAAAATAGTAAAAAAACAGCTTTGCATGCAATTCATGAGTGAACTGAAGGGAAAGAGAGCACTATTTGTACTTGCCTTTTGTTTCCCTGGAGGGAAACAAACTCCAAAGTGCTGCAAACTGAGTCATCTATGTCTGTTACTGCTGTTGACATTGCAAACCAGAAGTCATATGAACTGACTCAAAGAACAGAGCAAAAGTTTCTGAGAACGATGAATCCCCAAACTTATCCTTTAAAGCTATCTTTTCTTTTCAAACAAGAATTCTGAAGCAAAACCAATCCACTCAAATGTTGCCAGATTCAGATAGAAAATGAAAGGACATAGCTTCCCTTCACTTGACCTTCCCAGATCCCCTGACCTTTGGTGTCCCATTTATTACTCCTGTATAGGAGTTCAGGAAGCCTTCTATCTGTCTTCCTGCAGGATATACCTCTATTATCATTCTTGAGCAACTAGACCGAAAGTTTTATGGGGCCCCAGGGGCTACAAAAGACTCCCAGCGTTTTGCTCACATACTTGCAGGTCCAGAGTTCTGCTAAGAACCCATTTAGGAACATTAGCTTTTGAATCAGCCTCTATGAGTGGCCAGAAACAAGTTATGCTGATAGTAAACAATCAAAAGAAGAAACAAATATATAAAACACTTCATCATGCACGTTTGAAAACATGGAGAAGAAAAAACAGTGCCTGAAATTATTGACAATCTTAAAATTACAAGAGACCAAACTGTTGGTCCTTAAATGAGGATGGAAGTCATTGAAAGAGTGAAAATAGACAAACTATTGAGAAATGTTTTCTTTAAAAAACTATAAGGACCACTTTCTGGAGTTTTCTTAGGGTTTTTTTTTTTTTCTGAACAACAAAACCACACATGGCAAGGGCCATGTAATCACTAAACAGAGTTAGTTTAGGCACAACAGTGCCATCGTATGTCCAAAGTTCATGCATTTCAAAATGTTATTTGAGAATCAAAGTGAGACAGAAAGTAACAGAGACTAAAATGCTATTTTTTAAGCACACTAACAGTGTAGTACAAAGAGCTTTTGTGAAATTAGATGTTTCACATTTAACAATGGAAACAGTTCTGCTGGGTCGGTAAAAAAAACAATTTCTATGTAGTTCAAATAGCTCATGAGAGACTCGTATTTTGAGTTCTGCATAGAAACCTGATGAGCACAGTCACTGGAGAGAAATCCCTTACACAAGCAGCCTAGAAATAACAGAAACGAACTAAACAAGAAACAAAAAGCCCTTCATGCAGATTTTGTATGCTTGTCTTTGCAAGCGCTCTCTAAGTTGTTAGAGCTGGGATATTTGGTAAAGTCTCTGATACCTAACATTCCTATAACAAACAATCCCTCACTGGGTTCGTTTCTTTTCCTAAAGAGAATCACTTACAGCCAAGCCTGTGGTCACTGATTTATCCTCAATGCCATTGAGGCTCCTCAATTCTACCAACTCTGGAAAAACTTCTCAGCAATCTCAGATCTGTTAAGAAAAAGAGGATTTTCCTTAAACAAGTCTGAGCATGAATAATCAAACCAGCAGCCAACCCCTAAGCTTTTATTCAGTTTGGTTTAGATTGTCCCTGGCATGTTCAACTTAAGATCTGCTATAAGGTTTTTATGTTAATGCTTACTGTTTTATAAAAGCTGCCAGGGGAAATTGAGGATTTTCACAGTAGAATATTGGGCAGCTGAAGTTTCTGGCACCTGAAAAAGCAAGGAAAGCAGCTTGGAATTGAGAGATAAGCATGCTGGTTGGATTCTTCTGTTCAAACATCTGTAAGCAAGACTGACATTTCTCTTGCCATTACGAAGCTTCAGAAAAACAGCACAATACGGAAGTGGACACTACTCACACACTTACTGCTTCAGGGTGTTTTTTGCAAATTCAGGAAGCCATTACTGCTCTAGTAATGGTGGCTCATGTTTTCATTTTCAATGCTTCATATATTCAAAAGAGTACTTACAGTCTGAAGTGGTTATTCTTGAACAGTCAGCCTTGAACAGAGATATTTAAAACAAAGACTGTCCACTGCACATGGTATGGAATACATAAACCTTTATGTTTGTTTCAAGCCTAACATATCCAGACCCAAAGTCTGTGAAATACTCAGATCTGGAGGTTTCATTTCCATTCCCTTCACTAAGTGATACTTAAACTGAAAATTAAAATCAAGCAACTATATAAAATACAATGTGATATAAGAAAAAGTAAGTTAGGAAGTGAAGAAATTTTCCAAGAACTCATGTGATATCAGAATGGAAACTTGTTTACAAAGAAAGATAAACTTATATTGCATTCTGCAGAGTATATAGACAGAATTTATCTAGCAATGTGTTATAACTTTTACTTAATACTTATAATTTAAAAAAATATCAACTAGGACATAGCTATCCTAATCTAACAGCATAGTTATATGTCTCCTATGTTAATAGGAGGTAGCTAATCTATCCAGGAGGCAATACATATTTTGTACAGGACTGTGAAAATAGATGAGCAAGTCTTCAGTTTGAGTTTAGTTCCATTTAATTTGATGGACTTACTTTGACTTACATTAGGTAAAGAAGGAACAAACAGCATAACTCATTTGTTTATGAATTCTGATACATTTGCTCAGCTGAGGATAAACTATGAGAAAGTCCAACAAGAGTTTTGATACATCTTTCACTAGCATGACATTTTTTAATGACAGCATTATTAATGAACACTTGTAACTAGTAGAGTAATGAAGTAACCCAAAACTGAAGGACCAATTTCACCTTCAAAAGAAAGCGAGGTAAGGCATAGGTCACTGTAAGTTTTCTAAATTGAAAAGATCATCCAAAAATACTGCTCTCCTCCTCACGTTGTAAGGTATCCAACCCACCAGCATCTGATTTGCCACAATCAGAATCCTGCATAGCAGACCAAACATAGCATCAGAGAAATAGAATTTAAATAAATAAGTATTTGTATTAGTGTCTTGGCAAAATATCATGCTGTCTGTTGAGTCTACTGGCAAGCAGCTGCCCAAATGAGTGAAAAAAAGAGTGGTAAACGTGAGGAAATAAGGCTACTTCTACTGTGAGCTGTATCTCTTTCAATTATTCCCTCCAAAACACACATTTCCTGGTGCAAAGGGGACAGGATTTTTATATGTAGCATTGCACAAATATTTGCTTAGTTTTGTTTTTGTAGACAGACAAGTGTTTTCAGAAGCAGCAGTAAAGGGATCCACAGTACTTCTGAAGAGCAAGAAAGATCTTACTTTGATGGTGCTAATTACCAGTAGCTGGATTTGGCTGCTTGAGTCAGTTGTTAGTTTGATTTGCCCCATTATGCAAAGATGAATAGTTATTACAATGGAACAACAGACTGCAAAATGTTAGTAGTATGGGAGGAAAAATACCTTAAATTACTAAACTTCATAAGCATGTTTCTTCCTCCCCACCACATACTTAACCAGCTCAGTTGCACAGGGTTACTCTAGTAAAGAAAACCTGAATTACATGAAAAAGACAGATATAAATCAATATACTACTCTGATATTTTGATTCAATTTTGTGTTTAAAACAGTTTTTAGGACCAGTCTATATTGCAATAATTTAACAAGCAATGTCATTCATCATCTTGAAGCCACAGCTCTGGCAATGTTACTCACAGTGGCAGTATGAAGGCTCTAACAATTTCAAACGGAGGGATCAGATAGATTTGCATGTGGTATTAATATTTATTATTCTTATGAATGTAAAATATAAACTTTTACTTCAGCAAATAGAAAACCATTTTAAGGTCTAATGCATCATGGCAAACTGAACTTGTGTTGTAGGAAAAGAGCTTTGACTCAGAAACATCTAATTAGTTGGGGCCAGAAACAAAGCATGAAAGAGATCTAAGCAGTTCAAGTAGATTACAAAAGTAGACAAATGTCTACCTCTGATCTCCTTTCAGAAATTAGCATGTCACTTGAGTCACATGTCATGCATTTGTTAGGAAGGCCGATTTAGGTAAGAAACAGCTTTTGTAAAGTTCTAAAGGATATAAGCTGTGATCTCCAAGTTCTACATAAAGCATGGAATGGGGGAGTGCAGCTATTTCCAGAATTTTTTTTCGCATACAACCTAAATACCTTCATCCTTCCCCAGTCATCCTTCAGTTCCTTTTAGTGCCAACACACTCTCACAAGAACTGCACCAACTAATATTCTGAATCCTCACCTATATACTACAAATCTTTGCATGAGCAGTTTAGATTTAGTTTTATTTTGATAGAGGAAAGCCACAGGAATATGATCCCATTTCAAATACTTCTATTTTTTCACTGTGCTTTTCTTTTTTCTGCATTGAGTTTTTATGTACTTTTTTCTGAAGACAAAAATTCAAGCCCTATACATGCAAATTCACTCTCAGTTATGTAAGATTTTTTGCAGCAATCACGTCAGGTAACTTTTGGAGAAGTGAAATTTCATCTAAAGACTTTGCTGATGTGAAAAGGTTTTGCTGAAAGGAGGTTGTAGAGAGGTAGGTGTTGGTCTCTTCTTACGAGTAACTAGCAAGTTACAGGAGGAAATGGCCTCAATTGTGCCAGGTTAGGTTTAGACTGGGTATCAGGAAAAAAATTTCTACTGAAAGAGTGGTTAGGCATTGGAACAGGCTGCCCAAGGAAATGGTGGAGTCCCCATCCCTGGAGGTGTTCAAAAAAATGTGTAGACGTGGCACTTCAGGACATGGTCTAGTGGTCATGGTATTGTTGGGTTAATGGTTGGACTTGATCTTAGAGATCTTTTCCAACCTTTATTATTCTATGGCAATACAACCTGCAGGAACAGCTGACTACCACCTGAGCTGTAGGAATGACTGCAACGTTTGGATGGAGCTCTTTAGAATGACTCTGTACTGAATATTGTGGTGTCTCAAGCTATTTAGCGCATTCAAAATAACAATTCAAAAATGCGTAAAATATCTTATTTTTCTCTGCTCTTAAAGAAGTAGGGCTACCTCCCAGTTTTTCCACAGGTTTCAGGTTTTGGGGGCCTTTCTTTCTTGTTGTTTGTGTGGTTTTTAAGAAAAAATATCCAAGCTTTCCAACATTAAAAAAAGTATATATATTAATGACTCAGGGACTATACACATAGATTCATGGGCGTAAAAGTTTGGAAACACAGAATCATAGAATGGTTTGGGTTGGAAGGGACCTCAAAGTTTATCTAGTTTCAACACCCCTGCCATGGCAGGGACACCTCCCACTAGGCCAGGTTGATCAAAGCCCCATCCAACCTGGCCTTGAACACTTCCAGGTATGGAGCATCCACAACACCCCTGGACAACCAGCTCCAGTGCCTCAGAGTAAAATATTTCCTCCTAATTTTCAATATAAATCTACCCTCTTCCAATTTGAACTGATTACCCTTCATCCTATCACTACAGGCCTTTGTGAATAGTCCCTCCCCAGCCATCTTCTTGCAGGACCCCTTTAGATACTGGAAGGCCACAATAAGGTCTCCCCAGAGCCTTCTCTTCTCCAGGCTGAACAAACCCAAGTCTCTCAGCCTGTCTTCATAGAATAGGTGTTCCAGCCCTCTAATCATCTTTGTAGCCCTCCTTCTCACCCTCCTCAACAGGACCATGTCCTTCTTGTGCTGGGAGCTCCAGAGCTCCCAGCAGTACTCCAGGTGGGGTCTCATGAGAGCTGAGTAGAGGGGCAGGATCACCTCCCTTGACCTGCTGGACATGCTTTTTTTGATGCATCCCAGGATATGGTTGGCTTTCTGGGCTGCACTTGCACATTGCTGGCTCATGTTGAGCTTTTCATTAATGAGCACCACCAAGTCTTTCTCCTCAGGGCTGCTCTCAATCGACTCATTGCCCTGCCTGTATTTGTGCTTGGGATTGTGCCAACCCAGGTGCAGAACCTTGCACTTGGCCTTGTTGAACTTCATGGGGTTGGCATGGGCCCACTTCTCAAGCCTGTCAAGGTCCCACAGGATGACATCCCTTCCCTCCAGCATGTCAACCACAACACACAGCTTGATGTCGTCAGCATCATCACACAGCCAGAAAAATTTAGTTAAAAATCAAAATCCTCCAGAGTAGCACATTTATTTCATTTAAAAAAATAAAAATAGGAGGAAAAATAAACAATCACTGCTGAAGTATTGAAGAGTCGTTCTCCATTTGGGGATATATGAGACAGGATTTTTATAAGGAGTGAAGCACTTGATAAGGGATGGAAAAGGGTTCAGGGGAAAAACTAACATAGATTAACTCTGAGTAAGTCAGAATGGAGGAGATAGTAGCCACTGAAAACACTAGCACATTTTCCTTACATTATTTGGAAGTTTATTGAATTTATTAGGCCACTTGTAAGGTTAAAGATTGTACGGGTTTTTTTCTAGCCATGTTAAAGGTTTCAGTGATTATAAAAAACTTTCACTTCAGCATTACCAACAATGGTAACTATTATAAATCCCTAATAACATTATTTGTGTTCAACCATAAGCAAACATTTAATATATCTTAAAGAAAAGGTTAATAAGCCCACTTGGTACTTTTTATCACAAATGGAAAGGTGAATTTAGAAGACCAGGACTTCAGAATAAAATATTGAAAAAACATTTTTAAAAAGAGCTCAGTTAAAGGTTTTGAAATAAGACAATCTTCCCAAAGCCTCCAGCAAAATTAATTCCCTCATTAGTTCTGCAAAGGTCTGCACCAATTCCCAAAATGACTTGTTAACATAGGATGTTAAGAAAAGTAACTTAATTTAGTTGAACCATGGAAATAAAATAAATGAGGCTCATAATAGCTATAACATTGATAAACTGATCCCATTTTAAAACAGAAATAGGGGTTTATCTTTCTTCCAATACATATGAATTATCTTTTAGTAATCTAGAATACATTCATTTAGATATCAGCACAATATCTATCTAGAAGATTCTTTAAAATCACTATTGCTTGTTCTTATGCGAGTTTTACATTAAATGAGACTGCATGTATTAGACATAACAAAATTATACCAGTTTGCCTTAGCAAACTTACATATACACAGTTTCAAGAAATGTACAAAATATCCTAGAAGTAGCAGGAAATCAAACCAAGATTTACTTTTTACTTTAAATATCCACAACTGACATATGAAAAAGAAACATTTGGTTACAGCCTAAGACTCTTATCCTTACTACATAAATGTACTCTGATTTGGAGACAGGCTTCAAGAGAAGCAAAAAAAATCTCATAATTTATATTACACTAGGCAAGGAAATATCTTTTCAAAGGAGCAGCAAAATGATTGTATTAACCATTTAAAGCAGGATGACCGCAACATCTGGAGAAATGGGCTGACAGGAACCTCATGAAGTTCAACAAGGAGAAGCTGAAAATCCTGCACCAGGGGAGGAACAACCCTGTGCACCAATATATAAAGTGGGGGCCACCCATCTGGAAAGCATCTTGGCAGAGAAATACCTGGGGATCCTGGTGGACACCAATATGAACATTAGCCAGCAAGGAGCCCTTGTGGCAAAGACAAGTGAGATCCTGGACTGCATTACACAAAGCATTGCCAGCAGGAGAAGGGAGGTGATCCTGCCCCTTCACCCAGCACTAGTGAGATGACACCTGGAGTTCTGTGTTCAGTTCTGGGATCCCCAGTATGAGAGAAACAGACATACTGGAGAAAGACCCACAAAGGGCTATTGACATGATTAAGGGTCTGGAGTATCTGTGTTGTGAGGAAAGGCTCAGACAACTGAGACTATTTAGCCTGAAGAGGAGAAGGCTCAGGGCAGACCTCATCAATGTGTACAAATACCTGAAGGGAAAGTGTACACAAGACAAAGCCAAATTCTCTTCAGTGGCATTTTCAGTCATTCTGGCAATTTTTAAAAGCTGTCCTTACAATTTGAGAAGAAAAAAAAAAAAACCAACCCTAAAAGAAAGGATTGTTTTCTGTTGCTTTGGAAATATCTAAAAGACAATATTTTCTTTCCAGATAATAATGAAGAATAGGCTTGAATATCCTATGACACATTCACTTAGTATTAGCTAGTTTACAAAGAGATCTAGCTTCTGTTGCTGTTTTGAGGTGATTTCAAAGTTTGGGATTTTTTGTGGCTTTTATATGGACCTAATTATCCATTGCATAATTAATAGATTTGCAGCTGAGAAACTTGAAACTATGACAAGAAAGGACCTTTCCAGCCAGATCAAGGAGAAGTGTTTTGTCATTGCATTTCCATTAGAAATTTAACGTGGGAGGTCAGAAACCAAGACAGTTTAGAACCGTGGGAGTTTAGAAAAGTCTTAATGTAGGGGATGCCCACAAACATGAGAATAATTAGCTGTTTCAAAGGGATTGTTGTTTGGGAAAGAGGATGGTTTTGTGTAATTCCCTTTTTACTAGCTCCATGGAACCAATTTTTAAAAGCTCCACATATATTCATTTACCAAAGGGAGCCAAAAGAAAAATAAAGCATAAATTTCACCAGAAAATAATACCATAAGATCAAAGAAAAAAACACACAGAGTGAAATCCTGAGGTTATTATTCATCTTTCTGTTCAGAGGAGTCTGCATATTCAGTAGAACTTGCAGAAGATAATTTTTTTTTTTAAAGAATAGTGCAACTTTATGAAAACATTACTGCCGCATACAAAAAGTCTTTAATTAGTGGGAGTAAAAGAGATTTCTTTTTTCCTATTTCCTCTCACAGGGTCTGAAATTTTCTGGCAGATTGAAAAAGTAAGAGAATTTATAACCACGTGGTATACTGAAATCTCAAACTGAATACTTTCCCAGCCAATTTATGTGTTCATTGTCCCTCCAAAATCAGTTATACAAATTTATCCAGAAATAATTCAAATAATTATGAAAAAAAAGTGTCTTCTTTTTTGTAACAGACAAATTTTCACAGCCGCAATTATAGGATCATTTTTTTTATCATCTTCGTAATCAGGAAGCCTATTTCTATATCCTATCTTTGTCTGCACAAAGGAATCATACCAGGAAAAAATTATTTATTCCGCTCATGTAGATTTTGATCACTGATATCTTTTACTGTATTAGACTTAGAAATGGCAGAGGGATTATTAACATTGCTCTAGTCTTATTATAGCCTATTAGCAATACAAGGCTAAAATTGGAAGTGTCCAAAAAAAAAGAGAGAAAGACTAAAAGGTAAAGAACTAACCAAGTTCTTTCTCTCCACAATTAAACTACTCACTTCACTCTGTATTTCACACCTGGGACCTCACACAGTGGACACATTTAAGGGTGAGATTCACTAGCTACCTGAATAGAACTAAAATCAGGGATACCACAATTAGAGTTTCTTCTGTTTCCATTATTCACCTAATAAAGAAATGAGGTGATTTGAAAAGGCATATGGTCAAAACCCAGTAATTTTTCACATGGATTTAGTTTTTGACCAGATTTCTTCTCTGAACTTGGTTGTCATCATCACATCACAAGAATACTGGCCCAGATGTAAAGGAGGGAACTGGAAGATGCAGTATGAGTGCAAAGGTATGCTCTAGATTAGATTAAGATTCCTTACAGCTATATCCTAAATCAAAAGCTTTGCATGCATTTCAAGCAAGCATCCCTGTGGTGAAAATTGGTCTTGTTTTAGTCCCGGTCACTAAACCCTGTTATGTACTACCCTTTCCTTATGGCAATATATCAATTTGCAGCACTATCTGGTAAACTTGATTTAAGATAGTAATATCACAGGACAGTTCTTTAGCTCCATGTCATCACCACGCAAATGCTTATACTGACAGGAAGGGAGGGAAGTGGGCTGGAGGGTGAGATTGCTTCTTCCAGAACATGACAGTATATTTGGAGAAACTGTGAGCTGTCACTGACCGGAGTGGTCTCTTCCCAAGCCTCAGCTGCTGTTTCACTCCCTTGCATCAGATATTACTAATCCACAGCTGCAGGATGAGTCACTTTAGCAACCCAGTCTACTGGAAAAATAATTTATGTTTGTTTTGGTCTTATTCTTTTAGTAGTGGGCTAAATTTCTGTAATCGGACCTGACTCAAGGGAAATACTGGACATATGAAGCCAGAAGTAGAAGTGGAAGAAGGGAGGGCTTTTCCTTTAACACAGCTCACATTTACACCACACTAGGGATGATGTAGTAAGGTAAGTAAGATAGTAAGTGGCAGAAAGTATCTATTGACTACTCCATATCATTGACTTCAGTGAATTTCAGGCTAACTGAACTCAATGGTAGTTTGCTACTGAAATTCTATAAATATGAAATTCTGGTCTCATTGAACACTGACATAATCTCCAAGAATTTTTATTTTTCTTTCTTTGGAATATAGCAGTCTGGTTGCATCAAGGACTTACATTAGAGGCTTCTCAGCAGCATGTCTGGTTTAAATCATTATTACCTCTCACCCACTGTCAGCTGTTTGTTCCCACACTTCTCTCTGTCAGTTCTATTGACATAACTGTTTAACCCTTACTTAGGCCATAGCTCTGAAATTATCTAGGTTAAGAAAAAGAAAACTGTTTTTAAAAAAACCAAACTGGATAGATACTTGTTGCTTTCTACACAGATCATTTCACATAGTCATGTGAATAAGGAATTCAGTATGTAGTTATGTAAGCAGAAGTTTGGGGATAAAAACCTACAGCAGAGTTACAGAAATGGTAGGAGGAAACAGGCGAAGGGCATCTTTGACGCCATTTGCCCTTTTTTCCAATGGAATCATTCATGTTTCCTGAAAGTAACTTGTATTACCAATGCTGTGCAAAGACAAAACACCTTTTTAACCACTTCTAAAATGAATGAAAGGTTGTAACACTTCTTTTTTCAGTGACAAAGTTAAGAAGTCCAAATTCTGAGGTTAAACAATCCTGTACACTTGAAATAAAAGGACTCCGATAGCAGTGTTGAAGCTACAAGAAAGCAAACGCCACTATTCGTTTTGTATGTTGCTCTTCTTGTCACTTGCTGAATGACAAATCTACATTTGACGGTCAAGGTTACAAATTATAATTTCCATTCACAGTGCACACACGGTCACTAGCACACCTTCCCCCATGACTCCTTCCTCCTTACAAAAGTGTGCAAGCCCACAGCTCAACACAGACTGGCAAACAACGGTGGCAGTAGCACTGGCTGACATTTTTGCAGAGCAGGTTAATTAACATCTTGAAATTAAGCAGTACAACATGACTATAATTATGAAAGAAAGAATAATTTGGTTATTCAAAGGAAAAATATTTTGAAAGTAATAATAGCTACTCAAAGTGATAGAATTGTGGCTGATATTGCATATGCCATACATAGCAAATGGCTTATGCCTCCACAGACTAGAAAACACTGGGCCAACTGCAACAGGGAAAGTAAACAGCCAAATAAAGAAGCCGACTCACTATTTGTAGTTTGTTGTTTGTAGTACAAGAACGATATAATCAAGATGCTTAATTTAATTTGAGTCGGTAGAATTACTACCACAAGAAGTAGATGGTGTACTAACAGTAGTGATTAATGGATAATTCTTCAACACAGAGAAATTCAATAATGTTGGCTTCAAAAAAAATCAGTCCTAAACTTTCTGTTTCTCTAGTAACATAAGTGCTTTTTCTTAAATAGTAATCTTTTACAATAATAAAATATGTACTTGTAGTGCAATCCAAGTATCAGCTTTTCCTTCCTTTTGTTTTTTAAATACAGTGACAGAAATAGGTTATGTATTGCAAAGTATAAACCCAAAATTCCTCTTTCTAAAGAATTTGTAGCCCAAAGACAGAACAGGAGGAAGAGGAAAGACTATCAAAAAGGAAAGCACTGTGGCTGATCACCAAAAATTGCAGGTCATATTTCACATATTTTTCTTTCATTTGGAATTTCTCCTTAAGCCCATTTAAGATTATTTTTGTCCCTTCAATATCAATGGCAAGCATTAATTTTAAACTTAATACTTAGAGTTTCTCAAGTATTCTTATGATGATGGCTGTATGGCCCTTTTCCTAAAGGGATTCCTACTCAGCTTTTGAACATCTCTAACCTTCTTAAGGTAAGCAGATATATCATAAATTTACATCTACTGGTTGACTTGACACTTTTGGTGCCCTAAAACATAAAAGACAGTTTTAAAATATGTGTGTCACATGCATCTAAACCAATACAGCTGTACATGCTTTAGGCAGTTAAAGGTCCTCTGACACTGTTTAAATTGTCTAAGTAATCCTAATAATATAAAAATGAAAATATCATTAATGAAAGAAAGCTGTATACTAAAAAAAAAGTGTCTGCATTTAGCAAGAATTCTAATTTCTTTAACTAACCAGCAATTGCTGGCAGGCCATACTCAGAGTAAATAGTTCATTCTCAAACTGGCAACCAGTCACAAGCGGGGTCCCCCAGGGTTCAATAATGGGCCCAACGCTATTTAATATCTTCATAAGTGATTTTGATGTTGGGATCAGGAGCACCCTGATGAATTTTGCAGATGACACCAAAATGAGTGGGGTAGTTGACACTCCAGAAGGGAGAACCACACTCTCCAGACCTGGATAAGCTTGTGGAGTGGGCTAGTCAGAACCTTATGAAACCCAACAGGGACAAGTGTAAGGTCTTGCACCTGCGAACACATAACCCAGGAATGCAGCTCAGACTGGCATCGACCTGGCTGGAGAGCAGCTCTATGGAAAGGGACCAGGGGGTCTTGGTGGACAATGAGCTCAACATGAGTGAACAGTGCACTGCAGCAGCAACGAAAGCCAACAGGATGCTGGGTTGCATTAACAAGGGTACCGCCAGCAGAGTTAAAGAGGTCTTTATCCCGCTCAGCACTAGCCAGACCACACCTTGAGTACTGCATACAGTTTTGGTCCCCGCTAGACAAAGAAGATGTGGACAGGCTGGAAAAGGTCCAGAGAAAGGCCATGAGGATGGTCAGAGGACTGGAAGACCTGCCATATGAAGAAAGGCTGAGAAAACTGGGTTTGTTCAGCCTTGAGAAGAGAAGGCTTGGGGGAGACCTTATTACCATGTATAACGGGCGGCTACCCACATAAAGGGTGGCTACCAAGAAGATAGAGACTCCCTTTTCATAAGGAGTCACATGGAAAACACAAGGGGTAATGGGTACAAGTTACTCCTGGGGAGATTCTGATTAGACCCCACAAGAAAATTTTTCACCGTGAGAACAATTAGACATTGGAATCATCTCCCAAAGGAAGTGGTGGATTCCCTACATTGGACAGTTTTAAGACTTAGCTTGACAGGGTGCTGGGTCATCTAATTTAAACTGTATTTTACCTTGAAAGTTTGGACTAGATGATCCTTGAGATCCCTTCCAACCTGGTATTCTATGAGTCTATGATTCTCTTGCCAGAACTGTGAAGAGAATGATATGCAGAAGTGGTTTACTGGGTTTGGCTGGAACAGTCAGTTTTCTTTACAGTAGCTAGTGTGGTGCTTTGTTTCTGATTTGCAACCACTTGTTAACAGTGGTTGTTAACTGTTGTTAACACACTGATGTTTTAGTTACTGCTGAGCAGTGCTTGCATAGCATCAAGGCCTTTTCTGCTTCTCACACCACCAGGATGGAGGTGCACAAGAAGTTTGGAGAGGACACAGCTAGGACAGCTGACCCCAATTGACCAAAATGATATCTCACATCACATGACATCGTGCTCAGCAATAAAAATTACAGAGAAGAAAAAGGAAGGAGAGGATATTTGGAGTTATGATGTTTGTCTTCCCAAGTAAAAGCTACACATGATGGAGCCCTGCTTTTGTGGAAATGGCTGAATATCTGCCTGCTAATAGGAAGTATTGCATTAATTCCTCCTTTTACTTTGCTTACACACAGAGCTTTTTCTTTCCCTATTAAACTGTCTTTTTCTCAGCCTACGAGTTTTCACACTTTCACCCTTCTGATTCACAGCCCCATGCTGGTGCGGGGGTGTGAGTGAGCAGCTGGGTGAAACTTGACTTCTTACTGCAGTTATCCTACACGTGTCATTAGAATCTATTAAATGATATAGTGACATGGGATTTTTATTCAAGTCTCATAATGATATTTTACCATTCTCCTACATACAAAAAAGATAATTCCTAAATGTCTCCCTTTTATTTAAAACAAACTTTCACTTCCTCTTTTAAACTACTGTATAACCTTCAAAATACATAAAAATATATACTTTGCTATTAAAAGGTAAAAAAAAATTAAGCATTACCTTATGAGTTAATAAACCACATTTGTTTATAGTTTTACAATACTAACAATATGTGCTTTATTAAATCTTCATTTTAAAAAGAGGGAAATTAATACCATGGGTTTTTCACTTGTGCATAGGAAACAGCAAATTAGAGCAACAGATAGAAGGAAGTTATTTTAAAAGGTTGATTTCTGATTAAATTTTTAAAATGAAAATAAGACAATCTAAAATTATCAAATAGAAGTTTACAGAGAAGCTCCTTTCTGTAACAGTTTAGAATAGATTAAAACAATAAAGCTCTGGCTAGCAGAATGCCAGACAAGCAAGACACTATGAACCCAAAGTGATGGATTCTCATTGAAGCCCTGAAGTGAACATGCCACAATTTGGTCTATTGTTTTTCCTCTTACCATTTCCTACAGGCTGCCTCAGACAGTATGCCATTCTAAAGAAGATTTAAGCTTTCGCTTTTCTCAATCCAGCCTCCATGGATTTTGTGAAGATTTCACTGCTTTCTGCTTTTTTCTATTGGCTTGGCATAACTGTCACTTCTGCATCCCTTATTAATCTGAAGTTGAATATAAAAAGAGATACTGACTTCCCAGAAGAGGTGTAGTTAGGTATGTATATACCTAGTCTAACTTTTCTATTATTCCTCCTCTCCCTTGTTTTTATTTTGGCCATGACCATTACCTTGCTTGCAGGTTTTACAGACCACAGACCAAACTAACTCCTCCCTTAGAGATAACTTGTCTATTTTCCCTCACTTGGGAAATAAATCTGTTCCCACTATATTTATTTCTTATATTACTATTCTTTGTCTTCTTTAAAATAAAAAAAAAGAAAATCAAGCCCAATGGTGCCAATGCAATTTGTGTTTCACTTGATATACAACAGAGGGAATCATTTGCACACAAATGAAAAACGAAATAACTACATGGGAAAAAAAAAAAAAGAAAGATTGCAGCAAGCTTAATAGAAGTTACAGAAATTCCAAGAAGAGGCATCACTATTTTCAAGTTAACAGTTAAATTAAATCCTGGCTCAAAGTCATTGATGATAGGGAAATTATCACCTATTGATGCTCTAACCATGTCATGATTTAATTTAGCCTTCGATGTAATATCTTTATCAGAGCTTTAATAAGAAAGTATCTGCCAATAGCGTTGATATATGGTGGTATAGCTCCCATGTTAACATTTATTTTGATTTTACAGTACTCTATTTTTTATAAGCCCTGAATTTTTATATTGCTCTAAAGCTACCAAATAGTCCAAAACTGCTGTTTAATGTATAGTAGAAAACTGTTATCTTTCAATAGAAACTAGGAATTTTGCCAGTGTTAGTACAGAGTTAGAACTGCTTTACAATGCATTTTCTTCATACAGAAAAGTTCTGAAAATGCCACATACTAAACTATGTAATACAATTGGATTCAAATTAGATTCCCTTACTATAGATTGCCAGTTTTGCTTCCACCTGTAACATTAGAGAGTTTTGAGATATTCAAAGGATTGAAGTTAATGCAATCTGTGTGACTAAGTTAAACACCTTTGAAAATCTTTATTTCATGATTGTAATCAAAGGCATTGAAGAAGACAGCAGCTGAATAAAATAATAACAACATTCAGATAAGTGAGACAGTGACCCTGAGTATTTCTAGCAAATGGTACATTCATTAAATTCAGATCATCCTTCTGTTTTTGAGCTGTTCCCAGATAGAATTTTTTTTAAATGGTATATTGTACAGAAAAAGGTAGTTTTATGTGAACACATTACAAAACTGGCAGAATACATGTGATTTGTTCACATCAAGTAAAACTTCGACTAGTACAGAGTTGTAATTAATTCTTAGAAGAATAGTTTGGTCTATATCACATGGTAGTGCTACTGCTCCACAACTGATGAACACAAACTTTTTAAAGAGTGCCACTAGATGAAGAACAGTATTGTGATTCTGAGAGACTAGATGGGATCAATTTAGATGGATGAATATCAAACCTTGCTAATTTAATTAGAATCATAGAATGGTTTGGGTTGGAAGGGACCTTTCGAGATCATCCAGTTCAACCATTCCCATAATGAGCAGGGACATGTTTAACTAGATCAGGTTACTCAGAAGCCCATCCAACCAGACGTTGAATGTTTCCAGAGATAGGGCTCTGCCACCTTTCTGGGCAATCTGTGCCAATGTTTCACCACCCCCATCATAAAAAATGTCTTCCTTCTATCTAGACTGAATCTACTCTATTTTACTTTAAAACCCTTATCCCTTGTCCTCTCGCAACAGGCCCTGCTAAAAAGTCTGTTCCCATCTTTCTTATAAGCCCACTTTAAGTATTGAAAGGCTGCAATTAGGTCTCTGCGGAGCCTTCTCTTCTCCAGGCTGAACAACCCCAACTCTCTCAGCCTTTGGTCATAGAAGAGGTGTTCCACTCTTCTAATCATTTTCATGGCCCTCTGCTGGACCTGCTTTAATAGCTTCATGCCTTTCCTGTACAGAGGACTCCAGAGCTGGACACAGTGCTTTAGGTAGGGTCTCAGCAGAATGGAGTAGAGGAGTAGAATCATCTCCCTCAACCTGCTGGCTATGCTTCTTTAGATTAATCCTAGGATACTATTGGCTTTCTGTGCAGCAAGCACACATTGTCCAGTTTTTAATCTACAAAAATTAGACTGAATTAAACTTTGAGATTGCTTGTCCTTCCCCACATGCAAGAATCCTTCCTAGATATCAAAAATAGCCTTGTATTTCTTCCTCTTTCTGACTGTAGTAAAGTTTGTAAAGCATGATTTGCAATTCCCCTTCCAAAACACCTCAGGTTAAGCATGACAGTCAGTCACAGAGTACCTTGGAAGTTGTGTGGCTAGTTTCAGCTGCAAATGGTTGAAACTAGGGTCACACAGATAGCCAAGAGACATTTCTCAGGATATGGTTGTTGTGTCTGTCAAAGTGGTTCAGTGGTAACTCCTGAGCATACTAAGGTGTATTGCACCTTCTTTCTTCTCACAGCAACTTGCTCCGAGTGGCACGGACAAATAACTGTAAATCTGAGAAAACTGGAAGACTTGTCACTACTAGTAGCAGGAAAAAAAAAGAGCAGAAAGAATACAAGGAGGAATCCAGAGCATCAGCAGTAAGCCTGTACACGGTAACCATACATACCATTAAGAAAACAAACACATAAAACAAACCAGCTGGCAGTGACCTTATCTCTGTATTCCAATTGTTTCATGTCCTTTTTACCAGAAAGTGAAATATTTGATGTTTAATGTGGGAAAGGTGGGAGAGTGGGCAAGTGGGGATAAGTCAGTGAATGCAAGCATCTACATTTGGAATCCATCACTGATAGGCAAATAAAAAAAACCTGCTAGCAGCAGTGAGAGTCTGGGCGTCAGAAATGTTTGTTTCTCACTCTTGTGAAGGGCTCTTTCTGTGAAATTTAATTGCACAATTAAAGTCATGAGTGTTTTCTGCAGGTATAAGATCCACAGTCTACTGAATAAAGAAGCTCTGTTTTGCAGCTTTATACTCCTCTACAAAGTCTGGGGTAGAAATTGTCTCAAGTCAAGACCAACGGGCTGCTTACAACTGACTGGATCCCATAATGGGCAGTAAATGAAGAGACTTCTTTTACATACACCACAGCATACATGGTGTGTACTGGGAAATTTAGGTGCTCCCTGATGCAGCCACACACGGCTGTGGAAATGGGCAACAGATGTATTAGGTTTGCATAACACCATTACATTAACACTTCTGCTAAGACAAGATTCACCTGGGAGAAGAGCAAGCTTGTGTATGAGATGAGGATAATTCCCCAAATTCTGTCAAAAAGAATAAGCATTTAATTTATGGGCCTCTATTTAACTGTTCAACCTTCTAGTACCAAAAGTTTGCCTACATGATTGCAGCCAGTGTGATGCTGCATATGTGTGGAATAAAGCACTAATAAGTGGATATGTGCAATTCAGTTTATAGATCTGAATATTTTTCTGCCTATCATGTAACATCATCATAGCTTACACACAAGTACTAGGGTCTGTCACACTTAAAAAAAATTAAATATGACAGAGATCACAGTAGGAAAATGGTTCAAAAAGCTTATGTCCATGTCCACTTAAACCAACCCAAGATAGCCATCCAAACAGTCTTCCAATCTGTAGTATAGATGTATTTTTAAACAAGTCTCAAGGCAAAGTTTCTAACAGCACAGTCTTTATGCTATAGAAAGTATATGTTTTTCTGAAAGTTTAATTTAACTTTCCAACATTTGGGAAACACCATTATAGACCAGAAGACCTTTGGACCACCTCTATTTCATTTTGATTAAACAGCTCACAATTTAGACTTCCATTTAAAGGAAGCGATTTCTACAGCTCTGCACAGACTCACACACTGCCAAACCATGATTTTCCAGCTAAGAGAGGAAACTTACATCAAATGTTGAAACCAGTGTAAAAACTTTTAGCTGAATAAAACTTGGTTAAGTTGACATACCTCTCAACTAGCACCTTCAGGTTACAGTGATGAATATTAACCAGCTGTTAGTGTCTTATTCTGGGGAATGTTGCTTTACAGAGATGTTCTGCTTGTGAGATTGTGTATCTTTGACACTGATTTATGAGGACATGAGTCAAATGTTTAATAAACTGGCAAAATACATGAAGCAACTTAAAAATTCATAAAGCCCATTTCAAAATCCATTCTTTCTGTGCTTTCAGGTACATGAAATTTGCTGTATCATTAATTCTTAGCAAATTCTGGTGGCTTTAACTGAATTGCAGTGTCCTTTGGGGGAATTTTGCTGGGTTTTTTTTTTTTTTTTTTAATGTGGGGGAAGGAGAAGCCCAACTATCAAACTTTTTTTTTTTTTTACCCCTCTTCAGCCCCTCTTCAGCTCTTGCAAGGTACGTGACAGGTTATCTCTGTTCTTACTTGCATGTTCAGTAAACAACTCTCCCTTCCCCACTCAGAGAAACTTCATTAAAGGATTGCTTTTATACTATCTTTGCTGTCTGGAGTGTAAAACTTTGAATTTGGTTTACGAAGACTGGGATTTTTTTGCAATGCTTTCCCCCAACCCCCTTCATCTAACAGGATTTCCATCAAGCAATAAACAAGTCATTAGTATGTGTGCACATCTTTATTTCTTATACCCTGTAGTTAATATATGTGTATAAATATATTATCTTATTCATCTTTAGTTCACTTGTAAGATAAACTACACAGGATATGAAACAATGATTTAATGGGTCATGCAGAATGTATTTCAAAAAGAGCTTTCATTGCATCAGCAAGAATGAAAGCTTATGCTTTAAAATATATATTTCTTCTGTCTGAATCTTGGACACAATCATCATTGCTGATCTATATTTTCTCTTGTATGAAAATAAGTAAGTGTCCTGTGTGCTGTAACTTATTGAATGGCTTCCTGAAAGAAAAGAGATTGACTGTCTATGACTATGCTACAGAGTCCTATCACCGTAAACACTGGACTAGATTATATTTTAAATAATAAATTTCCGTAAATGAATTCATTCTGTCCTATAGCTGTCTCCCATGCCAAAATAATACCAGATTTTAAAATTTTACTTGCAGGAGGCAGAATGTGCAAGTTTGAAGCAAGTTCTCTACCCTTACTTTCCTACCTCAGAGATTTCACATTGCAATGATCTGCTTCTCTCCTAAAGATGTTCTTCTCTCCTACTTTTGGACTACTTAAGCATCCTCAGTGATAGCTCTGCCACAGCTCCATGCCAAATGGTGCCAACTGCCAGCCCATTCTTTACCCTACATTCAAGAACCTGGAGTCCACCTTCCAATCTTTTAGTCAGTAGACTTAAAACACACCAACTGTGTTGGTGTTGCACCATCATTGAGACACCAAAGACATTAATCTAGGATTAGCTTGGAAGGCCAGATGAAAGGAGGGGATAAGACAAAGAAAACTCACAAGCATGAGAACAATTTTGAAGGCACTGGACTCCCATTGCTGGGCAAACGTCAGCTGAACAGATGTGGGTTAAAGAACTTCATTTTCTCTGGCCAAAAGATTTAAATGCTAACAGCATGTGAAACAGCACATCTAAGGAGACAAGATCAAGAGTACTCCATCCCAAAATACCACGTAGACTACAAGATTGCAGACAGATAGAAAAATTATTTCAGATCTCCCTCTTCCCAGATGCATGCCATAACCACAAAATTACTGCATAAAAGAGATCATATCCTCTGTTTTCAGCTTTGGTGGTCTCTTCAAAGAAAGACTGATGGATGTGTGTTTATTTAAGACAAGTTTTAAGATTCACAGCCTTGAAGCCTTTCCTGGAATTAAACGCCTAAATATCTACTACAGTAAAAGCTTCCTAACTCCTAGAAATTGTGAAATGATGGCACTTGCATCACTTTAGGACTTCCAATGAGCTGTTTTCTTGGCATATTAAGTGTGGCTTTTCATTCTAACATTTAATTTAGGTTTGTAAATTCCTGCTTGCAGCATTTCCTCCATCTAAGCATCCTGATGCCTTTTCGTTCCCTTTCCTCTGGCTACTATAGGCCGTTACAACATTCCCCACCAGGTTAACTGGGTGATCTGGTTGACTGGTTTTCAGTTAACCTTGTCTTGTTACAGAGTTTTCCTCAACCTGAGATCCAGAACAGAACTTTAACAAGGCTGTTATAGTGAACTAACTCCATTATGTATGAAATACACCCATATCATATTAGCCACAGACATTAAAACTATCTTGCTTTCTTCCTGTGTCTCTAACCTTTTGAGACGCTTTTGGTATATTAGAGTGTAGCTTTCCGAGAATGTTCGTCTTAGGATTCCAGGCTCGACCTGCATCTGTGGAAGCCAACAGCTTTCTCACGTGTCGTCCAATGATTTATTAAGTGAGATACTGTACTGGTCACACCTCTAGGGCAGTGATTCTACGTGCTACACATATATGCATTTTTTGAATCAAAGTCAGAACAGTTTAGTACTTTCAAAAGATGTTCATATGATCAGATAAGGATTTTAAAGTGAGGCAGGAAATTTGCTGGAAGACATGTTTCCATAAAATAAAAAAGAGAACTGCCCAAAAAATCCAGTAGTAAATTATCCTAAGATGGGTGGGGCTTGCACATAATTAAGATCTTGAATTCTAATTTCAACCGTCCCATAAGGAAACATTTGCAGATTGCCTCAAAGCCTGAATTCAGTAGCAAGAAAATCTACATATGCAAAGCTCAAGCCTGCTTTGTTCAGTGCTGTTGCTGCAGGGCTCTTGTCTATAATCTAGCAATTACAATATTTGCCCAGTACTATGAACAACTCCCTATACAGCACTCTGCAGCTAAGCCTGCTGCAAACAAGCTGAAGTCACTAGGCCAAATTTTGTCTTCAGGATAGACATGCAATAATCCCACCAATACCTGTTAGACAAATATTTTTCAATGGAAAAAAAGACAGCTTTTTCCTTAAGTTTGGATCCTAGTCCCTGTCAGCATTAAGAAGGTTAAAGTAGAGACAGAAACAAAGAAATCATCCTACTAACCTCTATTTAAAAAATAAAAATAAAACCAGAGAAAGCTGCTGAGGGGGAAAATTACAGTACTTAGTTTAAATGTGTCAACACAGTTTTTACACATCTCAAAGTTTATAATAGCAGCACACATTAAAGCAGCAAGATTTGTAGCTCTCCTTGGAAGGCCATTAATCTGTAAATCAAGGAATAAATGTAAAGGGTATTTTCTTCCACCCAGACTGTAGCTGTGTAATACTGACAATCTTTATTGCACTTCTATTTTACAGAGCATTGCTTATGCGAGAGAACATGAGGATGTAAATGACAAAAAAAATATGTTAGCAAAGGAAGAATACATCATTATTTAAAGCTACCAAAGACAGACGTTTTTATGAAATGTATGGGGGGTTTTAATTCAAGGTTAACATTTAAGACAGAATAATCAGCATCTGTGGATAGTGATTCACCCAAGCAGTTTTTTATACAGCAGTCTTAAGACTAATTCAAATACAAAATTTAAAAAGTGTGTTCACATGATGTTATATCCTATATTTCCTAAATAAAAGTGAATATTTTGGCAAAAATTGTCATTTTTAGAGATATCTCACAGAACATAATGTGATATTTGCCTGTCGTTTAGTTACTAAAAAACATACTGTGTTTTCTATTAGCAATTACAGGAAATATTTCCTTAAAAATAAGATGTAATTTTAAATTGCTACAAATAGTTTCAGAATTCATCTTCAATACACCTTTACAACATGCAAACTTAGCATACTAAGTGGTACTCATAACACATTCCTGAGGCTTCTCAACCTCACTGGTATTTTAATACCAGTGTAAAAGTCCCTGTCAGTCCTCATATGCAAGATTTTGGACTGTAAGTTACCCCTGGAACACGGTATAATTTGAATACGAAGTCTGTTCTTTTCCAATGTCATTAATGGATTTCATACATTCCTGGAAGACCATTAATACTAGGAGCATTGTGTTTAAAACTTTATTATAATCATAATTAGCGTTAGCAAATAAACAGTACCAGACACTAATAAATTTTAGAAATAACACTCACTTCCAAGTAATCATATTCTTTTTATTCTGCATGTAAATAATACCAACATATTTATTTCTATGGCTTGGTTAAAACTATTTTCATCAAATTATTTTTCTTTGAAAAATCTGACTTCAAAGTGAAAATATTAATCATTCTTGTGTACAAGCCACTCTAGGTAGCATACTGTGTAGGAGAGAAGTATGCTCATCAAGGGCATCCATTTCAGTAAACCACAGACTTTGGGGGTAAAAAGTGTCCACTCCTTACACCACTACAATGCCCAAAGCAAGATATCGCTGTGCTTCAAGCAGCTACTGCCACTGTCAAGACTAAACTCATCCCATGGGCCAATTACTGCTTGGGAGCTTGTTTGGTCTGGCTTGGATGGAGTTTAACTTTCCCTATGGCAGCCCTCATAGTGCTGTGCTTTGTATTTGTAGCTAGGAGGGTGTTGATGACACACCAGTGTTTTGGCTACTGGTAAGCAGTGCTCCCACAGCGTCAAGGCCTTCTCTCCAGGCCAGTGAGCTGGGGATGGGCAAGAGACTGGGAGGGCACATAGCCAGGACAGCTGATCCAAAGTGATCAAACTGATATTCTGTACCATATGACATCATGCTCAGCAACAAAATCTTAGAGAAAGGAGGCAGGGTTGGAGCGGCATTTGTTATTAAGGCATTTTTGTTCCAAAGTAACCGCTATGTGTTGAGACCCTGCTTCTCAGAAAGCGCTTGAACATCACCTGCTTATAGGGAGTAGAGAATAAATCCTCCTTTTTTTAAATTTGCTTCTGCACGCAGTCTTTTCTTTCTTTTATTAAACTGTCATGATCCATGAGATTTTTCACCTTATTTTACCCTCCTGTCCCACTGAAGGGGGAGTGATAGGGTGGTTTGGTGGGCACCTGACAGCCAGCCAAGGTTAACCCACCACAGATGGTAACTGTGATGGTGGAATCAAACAGGCTCTTGGTTAAGAACTTAAAACACAAGTGCAAAGTATGAGGTGACTAGACTGGCATGCATATATGTACTTTCGTATCAGCAATGTACTTGCTATACAGCTCATGTTTTTGCTAACAAAATGTAATAAGTAAAAGCAGCCACACTTTCCCCCCAATACACAAATTCAGCTTCAAGCTGAAAAGTGGGTATGCGTAACCAAAATTTTTTGAAAGTTTGAACAAATGAACATCTCAGCAATGAACAGATGTTTCTGCTCATGCAGAAAATGAGTTTACCACTAGCTACTAATCTTTGTCTCCTCCAACTGCTCCATTGTATTCAGTGATAAAGCTTGACCTGATAATATCTTATGCTCTTCATTCTTGATATCCCTTAAGAACAGCAAGAAAAGAAACTTTATTCCCCTAAAAAAAAAAAAAAAAAAAAAAGGACACTGTTTTCTTGGTAGTCTTGGTAGAACATTTTAGGATAATGTTCAATAAACTTTTGATGAGTTCCTCGCATGAACTATGCAAGGGGCTATCAGTGAAAATATAAAAACACATCATAGAAAGAAGTAAAAAATACAATATAACTGAAAAGATCAAGTTTTGTTTCTCCAGAGGAAACAAAACTCCTATCTTAAGAGTAGAGTTCCCATAACAATAATAAATTGTTGACTAAAGTCTTTCAAAAACAGCCTTAACAGGGCACCGCAGAAATCAAGACAAACAATATTTATCTCTCATTCAAGCAGCTACATGGAAGTATTGGTCTTGTCTGCGAGCATCTATAAAACATGCAAAAGTTCTTGTCTCCTGCTAAAGCACGTATACACAGAACACTGTCTGGTGTGAGCAGTGCAATTCTATGGTTATGCTATGCTGTACACTTAAAGCAGTTACCCAATGGAAACAACCTGAAGAAACTACCCCCTCTCACCCCCGCAAAAAATAAAATGTTGAGGAATATCACAGGATAATTACTAGATGTCAGATCAAAATGGGAGGGAAGATTCAACTATGTTCATTGATTCTGAAAGAAACTTTTGAATTTAAAAAAAAATGCTTGTTTTTCCTTATTTAACCTAATAAAAAGTACTAAGATATTGCCTCTACAATGTTTCACAGATATCTCCTTCATTATTCGCTCTCAGAAGATGTACTTCTCTTTGTAATAAACAGACAAGTAAAATCTCTTTGCATTATTAAGATACTAAGTAAATATATTCAACTATGCACAATAAATAAAAAAGTTATGCTTTTAATAAAAAGTGTCATAACACAGTATCAATCCCTGCCAAAGTCAATGAAGACTTGCTTATTAGCTTCTAAGAGGAGAAAATACCTAAGATCCATCTGGTATGGTTATATATACAAGTAAGGACAATCACCTTTCTTTGCGTGCTAAGAACATTCTTCAAATTTGTTCGACATAGAAATAGTCATCTAGAGCACATTTTATGGAAAGAGTCAAGGGAAATACTTCATAAAACAACAACAAAAAATTGCTCCACAAATACTTGAAGTTGAAAACCACATTCTGCAATATTTCTTCATCATAAATGCAACGACAAATTATACCTTTTTTCTCTCCTGAGGAGCACATTCATAAAGAAAATTTAAGATCCTGTAGTCAATACCAAGGGATTGTTTTCCTAAACGTTACTAATTTAATGTTTCCACTGGCAAACTATCAAATAACCTTTTTTTCCCCCATAAAATGTAGAAGTAAATAGGCAAGCTCTGCATGAAACCTGTCCTGAATGTCAATTTCTTTATGAACTAAATCAGCCTAGGCTGCAGATTTCATAAACGCACTGTACAATTCTCTTCAACTGTCTGATTTTATACTGAAAAACATACCACACTTTGTACCATGATCACTAAAGAGCTCTGGCTCTGTAAGAGGGACTCCTCAGAGTAAAAAGAATAATTATGTTGAACCAAAATAAAGAGGTTAGTACCATAAGAAGCACATATTACTTAGTAAAAGCAATTTTATGCTTGAAGGTTTTGTTGTTTGGAATTGGTTGTGTGTTTGGGGTTTTTTTTCATTTGTCTGTCTATAGATTTTTTTAATTAATTTAAAAAAACAAACCAAATCAAAGCTTTTCACCATGCAAATATTAAAGGAAAAATAAAACTGGTGAGGGTGTATATTTGTTTTGTATCTGTTTCTGGCTTCTCATTTCCCCTTCTACCCACTAACTATTTGAAAGACCGTGGGATTGCTTTAAGAAAAGTAAGGTGTTTGGAGAGTTGTTGGCATACGTTTAAAAGTGATATTAATTAATGTATGCAGTGATGTTTTACTTTCTCAGACGGACCAAAAAAAGGTATTTAGAATTCCAAGTTTTTTGCTAGCATAAGGATAAGTTCCCAAGTTGTATTCATACCATTTTTTCTGCCGTGTGCTCTGTAGCAATTGTAACACAGTAGGTAGGCTACATTCTATCTCTTCCAAACTGAAAAACAATGAACAGAGACTCAGCCTCATACATGGCCGTATTACAAATTCTCTAACTGTATCATTCCCATAAATTTTCACATGGACATCCCTGATTTGGGAATATAAACAAAGTAAATAATAATTTAAAAATCAAGCTAGAATGCCACTTCAGCAAAGAAGATATTTACTTTTCTGCTATAGGACATACTTATATTATATATTGCCATTTTACACAAACATTGGGAACTGGTGAGGCTGTTTCCTAGCACAGTTAAGTTTCTCTATTTCCAGTCCTTTGCTTCCTAGATGATCTGATGCCAGTACTGACAGATAATGGCAAAAAGAGTGATTTCCAAATCTTCTATCCTCAAGGTGAGAGTTCAGGGTAAACTCTACACTGGCTGATTGCAAAAATTGCTGAAGTATGACCCATAGGAGAGGTATGTACATCATGCTGGAGCTGTGACACGCAGTGGAAAGAGTTTCCTTGGAGTCTGACATAACAACTTATAACACATGGAAAAGATCTGTATTTTTCTGAATACCTGAAAAAGAAAGTAAAGTTGGGATTACCTCTTCAACCTTTTCATCTTCAGGGACAGAAGGGAAGCCAAAGACTCTTCTAGTGAACAAGTCAACAAACATGAAAGTACATTTGAATGCAAAGGTAGCGAAGGGATAAGTTTCCCTAGGCTAAAATTAATCTTCTTAAATATGTTCATGCTCACTATACTCACTATATTCCAGCATCCATTTCTAGTTTATATGCTTCCTAACGTGATGCTCTTCCTTTACGTTTTCTAAAAATGAAAATAAAGAGGTCTTTAATCTTTGGAAGAAGAAAAAAGTGCATGAGGCTTCTTTTTGTTTGTTTCAGTGCTCACAAGGTGAAAACACATTTAAAGTGAATCCTTGAAGAAATGTTTTGCTTCGTATAAGCCATTCTTCCAAGTAAACTACTCTGAATTTCTCCTTTCTTGAGGATCCTAACAAATGGCCAGCTATAGCATCAGTTTAGCTTGCATATGCCTGGGTATTAACAGCTGTTCTAACGTTTTTCTTAATCTATTTACATGCAGGAAAAATCTCTAAGCTATGATAATCAAAATTAATCTCATTTACAAAGACATTTTGGAGTGCAAACAGGAGGAATGCGCATGTTTAGCTAATTCCCTTGCCACCGCTGTTTTAGTCTGCATTTTGATCTTTATAGGTGCCCAGGAAGAACAGTGGTTGATTCCTGAGACTCAAAAACTGACAATCTCTATTTGACTTCCCGGAGGAAAAAAATACTGTCAGAACTCAAACCAGTAAGCTTTCATCTTTGAACAAAGACAGTACATCAGTCATATCAAATACTGCCCACTTTAATTGATCTTAAAAAAAATGTATGCCCTCAATTCTACTTGCTTTTGCTGCTAATCTATACTGTGTGTGTATATATATGTATATGTATATATATATATATGTATGTATGTATATAACAACTCCAACTCTCTTAGCCTTCCTTCATAGGAGAGGTGTTTAGCAGGTTCATGTCTGTCTTGTGCTGGAGAACCCAAAGCTTGATTAAATACTTCTGAGGAGAGCAGAGGGGCAGAAACATCTCCTTCAACTCACTAGCCATGTTTGTGTGTTTTTTATATAGCCCAGGATATAATGAGGCTGCAAGCACGTTTTTCTGGCTCAGGTAGAATCTTTGATCCACCTCTATCCCCAAGTCCTTCTCTGCAGGGTGGCACTCAATCCCTTCATTCTTCATCCTGTGTTGATACTGAGGATTTCACCAACCCAATTGCAGTTCCTTGCACTTCACCTTGTTGAACTTCATGAGATTCTTATGGACCCAAACCTCAAGCCTATCAAGATTCCTCTGAATGGCATCCCTTCCCTCTAGCAGATCAGCTGCATCACTCAGCTTGTTGTCTTGCTGAGGGGTTCCTCAAGAAACACCATGTAATAATGGTTTCCTCTTTGACATTGAGCAATTAGCTATAAATCTTTGGATGTGGTCATCCATTCAGTTCCTTATCCATCTAACAGTCCACCTGTGTTAAACCCATATATCTCCAATTTTGTGGCCAAATGTTTTAGGGGACCATATCAAACACTTTGCAGATGTCTAGTTAGATTACATTGTAGTTCTTCCCTTGTCACTCTGTCATAGAAGGCCATTACTAATTAGAAAAAAGCCACTATTTAATAACATTAAAATAGACATTTGGAAGGGTTTCTGCTTCCTATTATACTTGTATTACTTGGGTTTTATTAAAGGTATAGTAATGTTGAATATAGGGGAAAAAACAACAACCAGCTGAAAGAGAAAGTGGTTCTGATAAAAGAGAAGTTTGAAGGAGGGTAAACTGCACAAGCCCGGGAAAGACAGTAATCATTTTACTGCCTATCTCACCTGTCTTTTAGAATTATCTTAGAAGAATACTAACACCAGATTTAGGATAACTCACTGGAAATTGCTGGAAAGTGACAGCACATATGCCTAACAGCAGTTACTACAACCTCTACACCCGACTTGTTCACCTTTGTATCTTGGACTACTTTCTAGTCTCCTTGCTGGGCTTAGATATAAATGTCTTAATGCACCTTTTTTTATTAATTCCCTCTTCTTGCTCTCCTCTCACTGCTGTTCATGAGCTCCTTAGCATGGGGCAATACAATTATCATACTTGCAATATATTAGTCACAGAAACACGCAGTTCACTTCAGCTTTTTGCGTAATCTCTGTGATTAATATGTCTTAAATCTTATTTTTAATTAGAATTTTTTTTAATTTAAAAATTTTGGATGGCTGCATATCTACAGAAAAAAAGTGATTTGCATTATATATTTATCTCATCCAAAAATCAGAGAAGCAATTCATTGCACATGCAAACAACTTAGCTTTAGCATAATAAATGAAATTCCTGCATTAATGAAGCGCTGTGGCTGAGATTCTCTAAGCTCTGAAATCTTGACAGCCTAAGACTTCTATTTTCTTTCAAGAATAGGCTTCTGTGTACTTGTGTTTAGAGGATCATATCACATTAAAGCATTTCATAAAAAACACATCTATACTAATGCACGACTTAACATTTATGATGTCTTAGCATTATTAATTTAACCATCTACTGCTAGGTTTATTAGTAGCCTAGACTTGGTCATCATGAGAGTTTATTTTTCCATATGATATTGTCAAGTAATTGAATTTGCAAAAATATTCCTTGGAGTGACCCACTCTGCCTTGCCTACTTCAGTTTTAACATGATTGCCATTCTCATCAGTGTTAAGCCTAATTGCCATGTGGGTTGGAAGATATTATCTTCTCCTAAATAGCACTGGAGGCTTTTATTAGTACTGGAAGAGTTAAGAAGCATATGTCTCTGCTATAGTACACATCAGTTTTGCAAAGCTGTCCTAATTCTATGCTGTTTCTCGGTATAAGTGACAATATTTCCAGTCCCAAAGAAAGAAAACTGTGCTGAATATAAGCAGGGAGCAAACTATATCGGGTATATTTTCCCCACAGACTTCTCAGGCCAAACCACACTTCAAGAGTCTTCATAACTACATTCCTCCTTCAGTGTTACTCTAACAAATACGCTGGCATCAGCTGACAGTTGCCCATTATGGAGCCCACCGGTGTCAGTTCTTTTCTTATATAAAGAAATAAGTAAGAAAATATGAATTTATGGTACAGAGACAAAGGAGTTTTTTTCTGGACATGATTGTAGCACATGCTTGCAAAAGAAACAGGACAACAACTAGAAGTTGAGAGAGAAGTCGTCAAAGCAGCACAGGATATAGCCACCTTATTTCCAGAGCCTTGACTTAAATAAGCAAGGAAGAGGCAGAAAGCTTTTGGTAAAGTGTTGCTTTCAGTAATCTTGGGATAAGTCCTAAAGAGGTTCTCACTTTTCCCACCCCACTAACATTCAGGAAATCCTTACTTTGTATGTGAGACTTGAAACCACCTTTGATTTTCAACCCTGGCAAATGTACAAGGAACAGGATCCCATTCTGCCATCTCTTACAAAAAAACTCAACTAACTCTCACTCCAAACAAAATAGCAGATGTGCAGTAGAACACATTTTTTCTTATAGCCAGATCGATTTGGAAAACATACCTGCTCTGCCCCACTATGTAAGCACATGCAAGTTGCATCACAAAAGATTCAAAAGAAAAAACAAGTCTTTTCCTAAGAGTAGACATCAAACACCAAGCCTACACTGAACACATTAACATGATTGCTTTAACATTATCACTACGAGCTTTTCTCTCACTTGTCTTCAATACAGGCTCTTTCCTTCCTTTTCATTTCTTCCAGCTGGCAAGTCAGGATCATTCTTGGGCATTCCAAGCAGGTGTTTTAAGTTAATGTTAAAATCAGCTCATTAACCTCTTCTTTCCCTCATGCAGTCTAAGTTTTTCAACTCATCTCACAAAACAGTGTCAGAAAACAAGAATTAAAAACTTGAGTTCATTGTTATACTGCACTTAATTTTTCATCAACTTTACAGTTCTCCAGAGCTACCTGTAAACTTACACTTTTAGAGACTCTAAAGCTTACAAGAGAAAAAAAAGGATAGAAAAACCAAAACAAAACCAAAAGAGATAAATTATTTCTATGGGACTTGGACAGGCCATATACAAATTTGAAGAACATTCCATACAATTCCCACCCTGAAATAATTGTTTAAACATAATCCACTACTCTAACTGGTCTGGGAAATGGCAGCTCTTAGCCCCTGTGAAATATTTTTCTGGCTGCATGTTATAATCAGCTACAGCTATGGTAATCCTCTGAGATTAAAACACTGGAAGTTGTCATCATTCTTTGTCATACACCAGGAATACTTGGCATTTGGCTCCTGATTTCCTAGTGTGAAGATCCCAATTTTAAGGGATTTTTTCAGTACAGGGAACAGATTGTCAGTAAGTGAAATTTTTGCCACAGTAACATAAGTGGATTTAAAACACTGATGGCAAAATTAATCTAAACAGGTACTCCACTGCTAAGCAGCTGTAGTGAGAGTTGATGTCCAGTCCTAAAATGGCAAATGCAAAGTATGTCTTAGTTTGATGGCTTTGCCTACTAGATTTCCCTGTGATTTAGTATGTTGCAGACTAGACTGGGGCCATACAGTCCCACCATGCTAATCTTGGCAAAGAAACAGATCAAAAATCTTCCTACTTTTCTTAATCTCACCCCAATTTCTGCCCATATGTCACTGTTTGGGCCTTTTTTTCAGAAAGTTATCCTTTAGCTTAGATCAGCCCAGTTACTGTTTTTTACTGAAGACAGAAAACAATTGCCAGCACAGCCAAGGAGATCATGCAAGTAGGTAAGAACAAGCAAAAGGAGAAGCCATTTCATAAATTGCTTCATAAACTACCTTTCCTGCTAAACCCAGCAAATCCTGAAGTACAGCCCAAGTAGAGCATACAAGAGAAGCAACATAGTAGGTAAGTAGACTTAGCCCTGGTTATCAATCAGCTCTATTAATTTTTTTTTATATAAGAGGTATTCCATGTGGTTGCAAAGTTAAGCAATCTTTCATTCTTTACAGCAGAATGCTTTTTAACAGCCAAAATACCAAAAACAGATAAAAAGACCTAATACAACTGAGGCCAAACCCAAACTTCTACAGACCATGGTAGGAGCACCAGAGATATTTAAATCTTTCGCAATTTAGATGAGACTGTTATTCTTCACAGCCCAATTTCATAAAGCTCTTCTGCTCTTAGCATTAGAACAGATTTTCATGGAATGCTGAGCCCAAAATGTGTAAGCTTACAGCAAAAGGCTTTAAGAAAGAAATGGTTGTTATTTTCTAAGCCCAAAAAGAACTGTTTGAGCTCCTTCCACCCAGTGCTGCTCATAGAGATTGGTACAAATCCTGCTAGGATATCCTCAATTCCAAAATTACAAAATGCAAAAGCTGATATTCCTAAACTACAATTATTTTTTTATTTCATATTTTTAGATAATGAAAATTTTGCCTTGGTACACAGTACGTCTTAATGGGAAGATAGAGCTGTCTACGAATTAATCAGCAATGACAGATGCCACAATCTAATTATAGCACTGAAATGTGCAAAGAACTATAATGAAAACTGATTACTATCCACATAATTTCTACAATTTTAATTACAATAAATACTTTAAATGACTGATTATACAAGTATGTCACATTTGCCTACTCCATTCCTCATTATAAAAATCCTACAGTGATACAGTTGCTATGCTCTATATTTTTCTCCATTAGTTTGCTTATTCCATACAACTTATTTTAAATTGCTTTTTCTGAATAAGAAAATTCAATTTACATGTTACTTCTGTATGAAGATGCTTAAAGAAGTAACCCAAAATATCTCATCAGTATCTAAGCCACAAATAATATAGAAAAAGAAACATCAGTCTTACCCCTTTGAAGATAAAAACCATGAACAACCAACCAAATACAAATACCCTGGACAAACTTCTCTCTTCTCAAAAGACTAAGAAAACCTAGTGAGCCCTGATATATCCAGAAAATCACCATAAAGGGCTAATTTCAGGCTACGTAACAGAAAATAGAGGCAATCTCAGAATTCAGGAAGTCTTCAGAAAAAGTAATATGTCACCTAAGTAGCATCTCCTATGCTATCTTCAGCTAAAACATTTAAGGATAATGATAGATAAATGGAGTGGGGGTATAGGGGTCTGAAGAGCTCAGAAAAGGGAAAAATGAATACAGAACAGAAGTTTCCTCCTCAAAAAATGAGTATTATGGGTTCCCTTGTGAAGACTAAGCTGTATGAATCATACTTGCCTGGGTATTGAGGTTTCATTTCCAGTCTAAAGAAGGACAGTGAAGCAAATAAAACCATTTTTGGTGAAGAATGTGGTATATGAAAACTCTCTTGTGCATTTTAGGGACTTAGTATACTAAGTTTAAAGAGAGTTTCATGGGATCATGGGGAAAATGGTTAGATGGAATCTCAAGAGGCATAGAGACCTTCATTTTGTAACAAATCAGGTTCAACAATACCAAATTCAAACATAAGCAGTACTCCTGACACACAAAGTGCATACACAGTGAACTCTTTTTTATCAAATGGGAACACCTACCCTGCATGCTCTTGGTCAGATGGTGCAGAAATAAAAATTCCCTTCAGCACCTCTCCTCTAAATACTGCTGCACCCTAGCTCTGCGTACACACACCACATGCAATGAACTTGTGTGCACATGCTTAATTCAAGCCAATACAAAAATGGCAATATAATCGTGTTGCCTCTACCTTTCAAAGACTGGCCTGTAAAACATTTACTTTACCAAAACAGGCTTTGCACATTTCTCCTTTTAAAACAACACTGGAAATTTTTCAGTGTTGAAGTCATTTTGTAAAAATCCATTCAAATTGACCTATGTTCTGTATATACTAACGCCTACTCTGCACTTTGGGACTGAAAGATGGAAAAGTGTATTCTGATGAGACTGGGAGAAGGATGGGGCGAGATGCAAAACATTTAAAGAAAAAGTTTTGAAAACATAAAAGTCTAAATTGGTCCAGATGCTTAACTGCTTTGAGTGTCCCTGGGCATATAGCTTGTGCCTAATGAAGCAGCATTAGTATAGCCTTTGGATGCACACAACACATTCAGTTGCCCCTGGCTCATCACAGAAAATAATTGGGCTACACTAAAGGATATCAGATGAGTGCCAGTGATGTGTGTCATTCAAGATGTAAAAGTCATAATTATTTTAACTATGAGAAGAAATACCCAAAATAAAACCCTTGTAAAGGCTGGCAACATAAAGTGCATTCTCATTTTGAAGACAAATGCATTAAAAAAAAAAAAACCTGTTTATTTGCTTCTCAGAGTTGCAGCATTTCCTGGTTTTATCCATAATTTACTGTCATTCATTACTTAATTCATTTTAATTCTGGTAAATTAGTTTTATTTTCTAATTCTTCTTAGCAAGTTAATGCGACAGATGGAGAACTAACAGTATTAGAGCTCATATTCTTCACTGTTCAGGGATTTTCATGGGGTTTCCAAACAAGAATGGATGGAATAATTATCCTGCTCATACAAGATGATGGTTGACTCAGAAAGGAGCAGCAGCCATTTGACAGCATTAAAAAATAAACTGTTGTACGGTAAAATCTTATCCTTTCCCTTGCTGTTGAACTGAATGAAAGTTTTGTCAGCAGACACACAGAAGTCTTAATCTGATTATTCTTAAGTGCCATGGTGCTTCAGCTCATGAGAACAAACTCTGCTTCCTGAGTGTTCTTTTCTGCAGCCAGGGTAACGCAGCCTGCTGTCCATTTTAAGGACAGCAAGGAGTCTACTGCAGCCTTGAAACAAGCAGGTGCAACAGCTTAGCTGAAGCAGTAGTGGTTGATTATCTTAAGTGAAAAGTTTTCATATGTGACCCTCCCAGTCAGTGACATCCTTGTGCAAGCATTGTGCTTCACTGTTGTGCATCGAAGGAGGATGAGAGACAATGAGCATAAATTGAAACAAGGAGGCTCGCACTGGAGATATGGAGGCTCTCCTTCCCCATGATACTGCTTTGAGTAGAAGGTTGGATAACTAGAGAATTCCTGAGGTCTCTTCCAACTTGAATCATGGTCCCACATATGCAGAAGGAATAGGAATATTGTTATTACTAGGACTGGCTTTGTGCATTTGAATGAATCATTGCAGCAGTAGTTGCTGCTGCTCCATCTGAAACCAAAGCTCCTATATGCCTTTTTGCTAAGTTTCTGATAAAAAGCTTACTCTGTAGCACACATGAATTTTTTAAAGTTTTATATAAAACATTAGTCTTATGAAAATAAATACACATCATACAAAGTAAAATATATGTACCCTATATGTACCTCTTGTACAAACTTGAATTGCACATTCATTTACTATTTCTCCAGTAGTCATAAAAGTCTTTCAGATTATTTGAAGAAATGAGACATCAGACTAATCTGTCTGTCCTTGACATATCTTTGGGTTTGAATGAAAGAAAAATTAAGAGCCAAGAGTAAATTTAGGTACTATATGCTGTTTGAATATCAGACCAAGATGTGTTTAAGGTGAATTTGTTCTCAGGGTTATTTTGTTTGGTTTGTGTTGTTTGTTTTTTCCTAGCATAGAAGTTCCTCTTTCTTTCCCACTTTTGTTTCAATGATCTGAACAGACATTGTGGAAAACTGATCACTGAGAACCTGCCAATGTGCCACAAATGTGTAATGAATTCAGAAGAGGTGAAAGATAATTATTTTCTTGCTCCCTTGATTATAAAAATAAGTGCTGTTTCTTGCAAAAAACAAAAAACAACATATGCATGAATGTGATTTTAAAACTAACAAATCACCTAAATTGTTTGTCCTAATAGCATCCTAGTTATTTTTCAAGCATTCTAAAGAATTTGATAAGAGATAAGTGATTTTCTCAAAGGAACTGCTGACTCAGATTCCTAGAAGTTTTCTTTTGTGTGGAGGTATGATTCCTCCCACTTATGAGCCTCTCAGTCAATACAGGGTGCGAGTTCCTACCCTGAGTCACACAGCAATTCATTGGAAAAGTAAAACCTGCAAAAGGCCATGTGCCAGAGTGTTAAGGCACCACCTTAATGTACCTGGCTCCTACCTCCCCTATTCTCTAGAGACAATAATGACAATTACCTCCAGCAGTGGACCAGAACTTGAGGTGCCCCCTCAGTGCACCTGGCTCCTCCTCCTCTTCTTATTGTTGTAGATGATCAGTCAACCCTTACATGACCTGGTACACTTGCATTTGGGTTGTGGCCCATAAAGGGGATACCAGGACCCCAAGATCCAGCAAGTTCTGGGCATGCACAAACCAGAGTACTGTAATGCTTGAGTTAGACCAAAATGGAAAATTATCTTACAAAAATCAATTATCTCTGACCTTATAAATAGCAAGCCAAAATTAGATCCTTTATGCTCTCCTGGACCACACTGGACTGCATCCAGCATCCCCCCTGAGCTAGGACACCTCTCAGGACCATTTGCCAGTGAAGGTGACACAAGGCCTGTGCAAGACCTCCTCCTTGAGACTCAACTCCCTCCCGATTGAGAAATGCCAGTGCATTTTGACAATTTACTCTAAAGTTAAGGAGGAAATTTTGACTACAGGCTAGCCTCTTTTACCCACCTCTCTAGCAATTTAGGTGTTTGATTTCATGCATTTGCTTTTATGAGTGTGGACATCTACGTATTTCACTGGCCAAGTATTTCTGTGTCTCTACACTTTCTGTTTAGGCATATATACATGCTTTGGTTGGAGGTACCTCGAAGTAAGTTAATGCGAATCTTGTTATTTTTGAATCTGCTATTAAGTTGCTGTTTTACTAAATCACTTGTTATAGTAAGTGCTGCTAAAAATCAGCCTTTGATTTATCTCATTTTATTAATAAATCTTGAACTGCTGATAAATCAAATAGCATCAAACATATTAATCCATGACATTTTGGCACAAGTGTACATCTTCAATTCTCTGTAACATCAAGAGCTCAGCTTGGCTAGGATACTATGATGTGCTCACTTTCAGCACTAGATATTTAGCTTGTGTTAGAAAAGCATCAATCTGGTGGTTTGTGCTGGAATCCTCAGTGCTGGCCTGGGGTGTAAGAGGGTTAACACTGGGGACAGACTCCTTTATCTCACACTATCTCACTCAACACTAATTTGACAGCAGTGGATGTGCAGTGAGGACTGAGAAGGGAGAAGATCCAGATCCTGACCACAGGCTGAGTCATCAGAACCTGCAGCATTGCAGAAATCACTCAGCAGGTAGCACTATTTGAGCCTGGAGGAAGGGGTGGGTGAGGAGGGGTGTTGAAACATAACTGCATTTGCAAATCCTGGGTTTCATATGGTACTTATCTTTGAAGTCTGTTTTCTTAGCCTAGAGGATGCTAACTATTTTCTTGCACAGTGGCACACTTCCCAAGAATAAGTTGTGCTTAGGGCATTCTTCAAACAAGGAGAAATACCTGTGGAAACATCACAAGCAGAAGCAGGCCTTCAATCTGAATCTGCTGCATATAAATCAATTCTTAGCATCCTGATGTTTCTTGATGGTACTCTTCTAAATTACTAGAACTGAACCATAGATAGCATTGTCAGAAGGGTCCAAAGTAAGCCTCCAAAGAAGTAAGTCAAAGTACTCAAAATAAAGATATGAGAGACAAAGAGGAGAGACAAAGAGGAACAGTAGTACTAGGACAAATTAATTATAAAAGGATGCATTATTAAACTACTGAAAAAAAAAAAACCCTGACATTTTGCTACTATACAGATTTTAAAATTTTCACATGATCAAGAGTTCATCAGAAAAAAACCAAGTTGTGATAGCCACTTCTATTCTCGACAAAGATTTCTCAAGAAACAGCTCCAGCAGAGGAAGACCATCAAAGAGAAGGCCAAGCGCCCAGTAGAGTACTCTGAGGAAAAAGATGAAGAAGATACACGCTTCCAACTACAAATGCAGAAAAAAGTAAATAAAATCCCAGAAGTTTTATTAACTGCTGTTATTCTAAAGTATTTTCTTTTGACAGAATGAATACATCACTGTTACAAACTGGTAGCTAATGAGAGCTGCTTTGGTACTGCAATAGACAGGGCCCCATGAGGCTCCTCCTAAAACTACAGGAGAGGAGAGTGAGGTATTGTTGAGGGGGGCAACATATTCCCAGTTTCACCATCTGCCATCTTATGTTTAATATTTACATAAAGCCTAAAAAAAAAAAAAAATTATACATCCACTAAGAAACCATGCATAAATATTTCTCATAACACTATTTGGCCAGTTTCTTCTCAGAAGTCAGTAATGAAAGAAAGAAGCCTGAAGCCAGGCATGTGCTAATTAAGATGCACAGATGTTAATCAAGAGAATTAAGAAGCAGAGAGAAAGGGAAGGTCCCCTGCATTGGAAAATTATATCCTGGTGCTAATTCATGGGAAATGACAACCAGGCAATAAACAGGAAAGAGAAATGCAGATAATTTCATTTGAGACAGAAGAAGAGAAGTCTTGCCCCAAACCCTAACCAGAATGACTTCAGTAAACACCTTTCAAAACCCAAGCAGAACCACAGTTCTAAGAGCTCTCCAAAGATGCACCAATCCCTACATTACTTTTTTGGCCAGTTAGCCAGGCTTGAAGGCTAGCTTAGATGCTGAAAATGCTAGGGAGAATTTTTATTGTTGAATACATTTTAAGAATTTATTTTGTGAATTTTTTAATAAGTTAGATTTAGAACCATAGAAAAATAAATCAATTTTATTTTAAATCCTGTTACATGTAACATGGCTGAATAAACAAAGCATTCTTCCATATAGAGCTGGCAATTTGGTAAAATACCCTGCATCATCTCCTCCTGTTTCCCACAAATACCAATTTGTAACAAGTTTTCCTGTCTCTGAGCTGCACAGCTAGGCTCTGTACAGATGCAACTGTCCTCGGGGATGAAGGACCAGGAAGGAAAGCTGCTGCTTGTGACAAGGCATGGCAGGGGAGATAGGGATTTCCTAAATCTCAGTATGCAACAATTCAACGTAAAAATCTATCTCAGGTAAAAACTGAGGGGGAAAGTGGCTCTTCACTACCCTATAAAAGCACCTAACATATAAATACTCAAAGAATATGATGGAGGTTAATAAATAAGATACTGCAGGGGTGCTGGCCTTTGTCAGAGACAGTTGTGGGAGTGGGACAGGAACTGCGCTGCACCTCACGTGGAGCAGCAGCAGTGTTCTCCAGTTTAGCCAGCAAAACTCCCTAAACTTCCAGGTACTACTCAGCTAATTGACTGTTCTTGCAATCTTTACACATCACTAATTCCTACTCACACACAAGTCTTAGCTCTGATCTCTCTTGTCTCTGAACAAAGAGTAGTTCTGTCAAAGTAAACAACTATAGAGAAGAAACTGAGATCATAATCGGGCCAGTTAATGTGAGGTTCCCATAACTTCCATCAAAGCACCAATCATGCGTTGCTAATAGCTGGAGTCTCATTCTCCCAATTGTATCTTCTGCCCCCTCCTCTCCTTAGTCTTTACTATGCGCAATGCACTAAAAAACACTCAAATTTCTTATCATAACACATGTCTTAATTAGACTTCATCCTGTTCTGTGTTACTCCTTAAGACACTGCTAAAAGGTTTGTAACAAAGAAAAATACTTTACTCACATCATTGTAGGGTGGATCCAGGCTCTGTCTTCTTCCTGTTATATGTTTCATTTCAAAGGGCTTTAAGATTCTCAGTGTTATCATGGAACACCTCCTCCCAGTCCACAGCCTAGCATCCTTCACTGGACATCTTTTAGGATGTCAGAAGCAGAAAATGCTTTTATTTTAAAGTCTAAAGAAAATGGTTCCCCTTTTTGGGCACAGGCTTAATGATAATACTTACCTATACACCTAGAGCCGTATGATTTTTTTTTTATCATATTTACCAGATAACTGATCTCTTGTCCAGGAGAAATTGAAGTTCAACATTTTTTTGTCCTAAATGCATGTTTTATACTATGATCTCCTGTATATAAGGAGTGGCATCCTTACTGCCATACCTCAAAAGAAAGCAGCTGCCATATTTAAATCTTGTCCTAAAGGATGTGTTTGGTACACATTAATAACACTAGATCTGTGTCAGGGGATGCAAACAGAAACATACTTGGAGGAAGCTCTGAGCCTTAATCGGACATGAAACGAAACTGAGGTGTTTCGTCGTGCTGAAATTAAAGTATTACTGTGCACTTCCAGACAAGTCTTTATTAAAAAAATGTGCCCCTAAGAAGCTTAAGTATCACAATACAAGTAAAAATCAACAAAGATTTTTCAGTCTCAACATTTTGAATTGAGATTCAAACCATAATAATCTTAATTTATGGGAAGGTTAGGATGTTGATTGAGGAATAGCATAATTAGAATATAATATATTCTTCCACAAAGGAGGCTGCTGTGGATGAAGAAGAAAGACTCGTTGATGTCATATACAATAAAATATAGATTATTTTAGTATGGTTAAGGGTTTTCTTCAGCTATTTTGAATTATAAAATATCCTATATATGAAAGGTAAACATTAGTTTGTAGAAAATAGTTTTAGCAGAGGGTAAAGAAGCCCACTGCAATTATAGAGGTGAAGAGATCTAATTTCTCTTTATCTATTTCTCTATAAGGTATGCAATATATAATTGTGTAAGTTATGTTTAATGGAAGCCCAAAGCTATTGCTATCAGAAAGAAACCTAGTCTTTTCCAAAACACCTTATTATAAGTGAAATTACTAGAAAAGTGGAAGAAACCCACTTTATTGGTGGGGTGGAACTTTTGGGGCTTTAAAGGAGGATGTCTTCTGAAAACCAAGATAATTAAATTGATCCAATAAAAGGTGAAGTTTGCTGTACAGACTATAGTTTATTAAGAGTGTTTCCTTTACAGGTTTTCATTCTGCATCTGTTTGTAAGTCTGACATGTACAGACATCATAAAAGCCTCAAACTAGAAACATTATTTATTCATATTCTACAGTATTTCATGGCTAGAGCTCCTGCATGGGTAAGGATGATGATAAAGGACATTTTACCCTGTGAAGTAGGAGGTATACACTGCTTACAAAGAAGGTATAAAATCTCATAATTTAATGCAAGAGGAGTAGAAGGGAAATCTGGAGAAAATAGGATTAGGTACTGGGTTTTCACCTTATCCAGTTTCAGGCATCAAATAACTTTTTCCACTGTGTCAGCAACAGGAAAATATTATCCTGGACATTTTTCTAGCATTTCAGATTATACTGAAGTAAGACCATAAATACCTTATCACTATGAATTCTGAAACACTTTGGTATAATCTGAAAGGAGGTCCTAAAAATATACAAATATATTTCACAGATTTACCAATATCCTTGTGCTTGTGACTCATGTTAATTTGTTTTCTTTTAATAACAATTACTAACATTTAACAAGGAAGTCCATTTAAGCAAGTATGTTGCTATGCTAATTATCTTAGTAAACTAAAATAGATTACAGTTTCAAGGTAAGGTCATAAGGAAGACTACATTCATAAGTTAATAAATCAATATAGCAGCTAATCAAATTAAATTTTTAGTTTGATGCTACAGGGCAAGGGATCCTGCATGCTCCTTTGCTTTTGCAGCATGCATTTTCCTATCTACTCTGCCTCAGGGACTACTTTCACAGATTTGGATTAATCAAGTAAATGCAAGTGTTTAAACAAAAAAACCAAACAACACAAATCCAAATCATCTTATGACTTAAAGGTTGTTCTACTGAGTCATACTGAGAAGTTTCATCATCAAAAAAAAAAAATCAATTAAGCAACTATAGATTTAGGAATCTTTTGAGAATACAATATCTGAAACAGGATACATTCTTGGAAAAGATGCCTTCACCTTCTAGCTAACTTTAATGATCCACAGTTAGTACTAGTGATTTGTTATTAAAAATATATTTCAATGAATAAATTTGCTTTGTAAGTTTTGAAAATACCTGTTAATGTTAATGCTTTCAGCATTTCCTAATATAATCTAGATTTCTGATTGTCCTGGTTTTAGTTAGAACTAATTCTATTCAGTGATTTTACTTCTCAGCTAAGTATCTTCTGAAATTAACAGCATATCTTTGCTGATTGCGTCTGCTTCTAGCAGTGATAACTCTTGAAGTTTAGTGTTACTACCAAGGATTGGAATGCAGACCAAGGTCACTGCTAAATCTTATGCACCAAGTTGGGGGTGCAGAAAGTAAGAGATGGCATCTGCGAGGAGAAGTGGACAGGACAGGTGACTCTGAACTGACAAACAAGGTATTTCATCCCATATATGTTATATTCAGTGTAAAGCTGAGGGATCACCAGTGTCAAGTTTTCTTCTTCAATGGCCTGCATCCAAGGAGGACTCTGTCCATTCTGTCTTTGATACCAATCCATTTGTTCCTGAATCCAGCTCCAGAATCCAACTCCTGAATCCAGTTCCCATCAGCTGCTGAGTCCAGTCTGGAACTTCCCCAGTGCCTGCTCCACAGCATCAGTGGTGATGGTGACATATTTGCCATCAGGGGGGTTGGATTCAATACTGATTTTGTATATATTCCAGTTTGTTGTTGTTATTTTCATCAAAGATCTTTTAGTTTTCTCTTCTAATCCATAAGTCTCTCTCTCTTATTCCCTTTCTCTTCCACTTTTGGAAGGGAGAGGGGTTAACAGAGAGCATCTGTTATTTGTCTAGTGGCCAGCTCAGCCTCTAAACATGGACACTGACTGATGAAGAATTAAATTAATGACTTCTCAGGATGGCACCTGTCCTGAAAATACAAGCTGCCTTTTACATTCTACCAAAGTCAAGTCTATTCATAAACAATTAAAGTTTCCCAGGTTTAAATTATATTGGCCTCAAATATCACAAGGTTATATATTAGTAGTAGAGTGGAATATGGAATACTATACCTGGAAATTTTCAGAGAGAGAAAAACTGTTGAGAAACATCCCTAATGTAATAGCATCCATAATGTAAAAGATGGATAACATTTTCATCATAAGCAGAAACAAAATGAACAGCTGTTCACCCCAGGGAACTAACTTCAAGAGAGACATCACAACATGGTTTAAAGAAAGTGCAGTTCATGAGTCAAAAAAAACACTGCATGCCAGCTACAGATAGATAGGAAATTCATTAGAGTCAAAATCATGTCAAAACAAAACAAAACAAAAAAATCAATATTACAAAAACCACCTAACCTATGACTATATTTATTTATCATTAATTATTACATTTTTCAAGTGTTTCAGGCTATTTCCAAGCCTTTCATTACCTCCTGGGGGATCATATGTTTATATGTATACTTGGGTGTCTAAGATGTTACTTGGAACTAGATGTCCATTTTGAAAGACAAAAATTAAACTTTTTTTGCAATGCTTTGTATGTCAGACCTAGACTTTTCTCATAATACAAAAGAAAGATAGTAAAGATAGTAAAGATTTGCTATCTTACTATATTTCCAGGTCAGAGATTAAGGATTAACAAAATTTCTCTTGCTTTGCAAAACAGAAGTTTTGTTAGAATTAGAATATATATACATATATCATGAAATTTTTATGTGACACTTTGGACAGATTATATGACTTTGGTATTATTATCATAGAATCATAGAATGGTTTGGGTTGGAAGAAACCTCAAGATCAACTAGTTCCAAGCCCCCTGCCATGGCAGGGACACCTCTCACTAGACCAGATTGCTCAAGGCCCCAACCAACCTGACCTTGAACATCTCCAGGGATGGAGTATCCACAACACCCCTAAGCAACCTGTTCCAGTGTCTCACTACCCTCAGGGTAAAGAATTTTCTTCTAATTTCCAATCTAAATCTACCCTCTTCCAGTTTGTGCCCATTACCCCTCATCCTATCACTACAGGCCTTTGTGAAAAGTCCCTCCTCAGGGACTTCCCGGGGGGGAAGACTTCTTCTATGGGAAGACAATAACAGCCAAAGCAGCTGTCCAGATACCCACTGGGGTTTAGTAATATCAGTATGTGAGTTAAATTTTCTAAAGAGCATTAATTTATCCCTCTTCTACCGAAAAGACTTTTCTTGATAAGAGGTACAAAAGCAATCTGCTTTTAAGGAACTTCCAAGAAAAATCCTTACTTTTACAACAACGAACAATAGTGAAATTTCACAAGCAAGAAACTGAGTTAGGAAAGATGTGATCCTGTCCCTGTATATCCTACAGTGTTAGTTAAAACATTGCAACTGAGCACAATCCTACTTATTTGGTGCCCATGGTACAGAGCAGCACAGTGATCACTGATGGGATGCCAGTGGTTCCAGCCACTCAAGCTCCTTTAATCTTTTTGTGCACTGAGCAAGAGAATCCAGTTATGAGACGAGTGCCTACACATCAATTCTACCTAATTATGACATAGGAGAAATACTTTGTTCCAAAGTCTTGAATTTGGACACCCCTCATCTGTAGGGTTGTACAGCTCTCTCTGCTCCAGAATTCTCCACATAGCCACAACTGGTCAACCATACAGACCCCGCAACCTTGCAATTCCATGCAGTGGAAAAATGTTTTACTCGTAGTAATGCTCCTGCCAAGGAACAGTAAGTGCATACAGTGACCTTAAACAGCTCTGTGGACTCTTGTGAAACACCCGCAAAAGTTTACAACACTACAACAACACTAGGCACAAATGGCAAACCGAATTTTACAAACGTGGCGTTAAAAGACTTTCTGAGCAAGAATGAGACTAAGCAAATTCAAAGTTCTCCATATATCTGACAGTCGGGCAGAGAGAAGCCTAGGACTGTTTAATTGAGTACAGTGTAATGTTAAAGGGGAATACTTGAAGCAGTATTTAAGAAGTACTGAAGTAAGATCAAAGACTGTAGAGGGGTTACAGTGAGCAACATGGTATAAAATGAAATACAACATTTAAGAACCAAGTTTCAGCAATGGAACTCACATATCCAAATTAGGAGCCCAATTTCCCTCTTTCTTGAATAAGAAGTCTCAGACTCTTTTAAATATGGTTTAGAAAATACAGTATGCTAAACAAGGTAACATTTCCTGAGATGACTGGAAACACTGGAAAGCTGCCCCACCTCTTCCTGCATTTAGAACATGTTCTTGCTTCATGTTTCCCCTGTCAGAACCCAGAGCTGGAACTAATCAAGAAGCGGCAGAAATATTTGAAGTGAAATTCACATTCACTAACTGTAGAACGTATAACATTTTTATCCAGGTTAATTGTATTCTCCCTTAAAACAAAACCAGAAACAAACTGTAGAGAGAAACAGATACTTAGAAACATGATTCACTGGACTCATTTTAAGATGTCCATATTATTGACCAATGACCCATGGTCAAATGTGGACAATCTGTTCTACTAGAAATAGCTCAGGTTGGCTGAGGCCTTGTGCAGCCTGGTCTAGTGGGAGGTGTCCCTGCCCATGGCAGGGAAGTTGGAACTAGATGATCTCTACGGTCCCTTCCAACACAAACCATTTTATGATGCTATGGTTGAGATGAATACCACATCCACTACCAAAACCAGTGTGTGTATTGCATCTTGTCTATACCCAAATAAAGACATTCAGGGAAGTGGCAAAAACTATGTGATGAGTAATATCAACTTTCCAATTAGTAGATAGTTCTGAGATTACTCTTTTCATCAATTAATTGTTGTATTAATTAGACTGCTCACAGAGTTCAGAAAGCCAGCAATTACGTAGCCCGAAGAGCACCAAGAGGAATAAGTGAACCAAGGAAAGCAGTCAGCAGATTTTTTTCGCTAGTCTACCTTAATAAACAGGAACATATTAACTTTCCATAACTTTAGGAAGTGGGAAGCTGAGGTGCTTTTTTTTTTCTTTCCCCCTCAGTGACCTGTTGAGACATACACCACCAAATTCAGCAGAATCTGGCAGTTGTTTAAAAGAGTCTCACAACTAAAATCCTAGATTCCGATCTGGGCATGACAGAAAACATAAGCATCCTCAGATCTATAAGTAGAAGGTTCTCACCTAACAACTCCTTTCTAGACCAAAACAAAGAGGGACACTAGCAAGGTAGTGATTGCTACAGTCAGCCTTTTACACACTGACTTCTCTTTGGTGTGCTTGCTCAATGCTTTAAAGCTTTAAGCTACTTCTCACCTGTGTCTTCCATGACACAAAAAAATATCTTAGATGCAATATTGGTATAAAAGCCATTTTCTATCTCCTTGCTGAAGCTCGGTGACTACCCTAGGAGAGAATTTGAGATTCACATGGTCAGATAAAATTACTAAGAGTTTGCTAGACTCTACAGCTCCACAAAGCTGTCTTACAAGTCTAGTTTGTATTAGCGTTTTGCTCTTTAACTGAAAAAGATAAAGTTATCACATAATGTCTTGTAATCAATTTATTTCGGTCAGATAGTTCAAAGTATAACCTTTTGTCTTTATGAGAAGAAAAAATATTGTGAAACCACAAATATTTTAGGTAATAGTTTTGGAGTAGTTGCTGGAATTGACAGAGGAAGTTCACTGCAAGACATAAATATACACATTTTGGATATCCTTATTCTACAAAATTGTCAAACCCTTATGCAGCTACAAGAGAATAGATCAATTATGTATCCTCTCCCCTGGCTATACACATTGAAATTTTGTAATTAAAAGCAAACAAACATATTTAATAATGCCAACCTTCACTTTAATTGACTATGGACTTGAAAAAATTAACAGGAAAATACATTGTAATTTTTCTTGTATGGATATTTTTCTTTAAATGCAATTTCTGAGTTTTTCACATTCCAAGTTTTTATTGGGCTTATTAGATCCAATTTGACAGAGGACCATTCTCATCATGATACTCTGAGCCAGCAACTGAAGTAAACAGCAGAATTTGATCATGACAGGATAGAAAACTCAAACATTTTTTGCTACAGAAAAGGAATCCATCTTTTCAAGTCTGTTGCCACGTTGCGGTGCATGGCAGTAGAGATCAAGAAGGCATTTACAAATGACAGAAAGCAGAATGCTGACAGGGAGTGTATTTTTACTGATGTACTTGACTAGAAAGAAGGATAAATTTATAACTACAGATGCTTTTCCTGGGTTTGTTCTTCAAAGATAGCTGCAAGGTATAGTACACAAGAATAGTTGTCAGTAGAGGGGTAAACCTGTCTAAGTGTTATTTTGTCATGGCAAAAGACTTTAAATGTTTCATGTTCACTTAGATGATATTCCAATGTTATAAAGACAGTGCACAACTAAAATTTTTCTATCATCAGACAAACTATAAAGGCATAAAGTCTCATTCATGAGATTTCTGAAGGTACTTCATTTAAAGACTAATGTTTTAGCCTAAATAGTAGAGAGGATATTAAAAAATTCCCCAAACTTAAAACACCCTTAAAGATTAAGAGGTACATTCCAATCTTAGTACATTGTAATAGAGTGAACCAATTGTCACATGCCCTTATGTACATGAAAGATATGTTAGAAGATAAATTCCTCATTGAAAAAGTTATTTAATACAATGAATATCAGGTTTTTATGCATATGGCCGTTATGTTTAAGCAAAATGAAAAACTCTTGGGAAACAATGTTACAAGGCAAATGAAGTCTCATTTCATTTAGTTATTTTAACTAATTTTTAACTATTTATTTTGAATGCTTCACAGCTTTATTAACCTGTTGGAATTTGAAAAGAGAACATTTTTTCTTTATGAAACTTCATATGTATGACCAGCACTCACCCAATGTTACGTTAAATAAATATAAGCTATAATCTATTATTTTTTATGGTATAGCCAGACCTTGTCTCAGAATGTTGAAACTGATAATGAAACTACTCTTCCTTGGTATTATGCTATTGTGGTTTTTAAATCAGAATATAGAGTGATAATGTGAAAAAAAGAATAGAATTATGAGGGGAAAAAAAAAGGTAGAGAAATTAAATTACTTAGCAGATAGTCAATGGCCATAAGAAACTGTATATCATTCACTGCGCTACGTTTATGAAATATTGGTATTCAACCATGACACCCTTACAGAGAATCTTAGAAATTCACATTAGAGCTGAGCCTGAGTTATGCTCACAGAAACCAGGGTCGGACTCCAATTACAGGGTGATGTTATTCCATATTATTGACCTGGTGAACAACTCTGGTGGTGACGCTTTTATACACACATACACAGAGCCCCCTCGCTTTTCACAGCTTTGTAATATATCCTTTATGAACTATAATGAGTCTCAGTGATAAAAATGTCTGTGTAAGAGGCTGACACCAAACAGGGAATAAGCATTAGTTTCAAAATGCAAGGAAGCAAGAATTTGCTAGGTTCTCTACATTCAGATAATATATCCAATGGGAAGTTCACTCCCTTATTTTCAAGATGGAATTTGAGATGGTTTTAAAGCATATGTAATTTCCCTCAGGAGCACAACAAGATTAAACAAAAAAAATGCCCTGTGTACCAAGGATCACCGGATTTCTCTGCCTCTAGCCTTGTGCATAGACAAATTTCCTTGGACATTTGAGAAGTACAATAAGAATTCAAAGCCCCAAGAAAGAGCATGTGGGATCGATTGCTGTTATTGGCTAATGTACTCCACTGTCTTATAACAGGTCACTGCCGTGTAAAATTCAGCCTGTGTTGTCACCAGCCAAAAGAAGAAATATGATGCGGGGCTTCTGCAATTGCCTTGATTCAATGGGTTTGTATGGTTGGACATTTTTACATTCTCAAAGAATTCTCGTTTGCTTATTAGCTTCCATGAGGAAGAATGAAATAACAAGATTATTGAGGCTAGATGTTTTTCTTTTATATGCAACAAATACTTTTCCACAAATAAAGAGTTCAAAAGTACCATTCACAACTGGCTTTCAGCATGAAATATCAGAACACACAAAACATTTTGGAACATTAGTCTGGTTTCATACAGTGCTTTTCAAATGCTGTGATGAGAGGTCTTTTCAAAATCAGACTGAATGATGAAAATGTGTTGACTAAAGGCAAGACCTGCCTTTTTTGTTATTCTGTATGTCACTTCAAGCTTTAGAGAACTCCCCTTACTCTAAAAAAAAAATATCAGAAGCCAGTCAAGATAGCAAGGCAAAAAGCAGTCTAATTTAAAATTTGTCAGAAATACAGAGCCTTCCTAGTAAAATTCTTCATGACAAGGTCTTAGATGTGACATCACATCCAAACCCAAAGCAACCACTTTTATCACCCCTCATTTATAGCAGAATTGAAGTAGATCTACTAAAGACTAAACTTTATCACTGTCAGTGGCTGAAGAAGCAAGTACTGCTGAGTCGTACAGAGGCTTACCCAAGACAGTAACCAAGGCAATTCACTTATAAAATGTTCACCTGGCAAAGACAGCAAAATGCTGTAATTAAAATCAATAAGATTCCACCACCAATTAGGGGTTTAGATCCTCTTATACCTTGCAGATTCATGCATCTACAAAATGCTTAGATGGGAGATTTTAAACAAGATCAGAATGGTGGCTTTTTACATTGTGATATAAGGCATAATAAAAGATGTTACTGCAGAAACTGCATTCCTTTTAGTATAGCCTTTCTGGATCATAAATCCAGGCCTCCTGGTTGAACCTCTTTCATCAGAATCCAGTCCCCCGTCAACACAGCCATCTAACTCTGTCATTAATGTATTTAACACTATCTGCAAGGCATCTAGTCTCTTTGCCCCAGTGCTGTGATCAGAGGCAAATCAAGAACCTTCCTGTTCTGGAACAGAGAACACTAAACACTAAATCAAGTAATAAACCATATTTCTTCCTTTCTTCAGCTGACTCTATGCATACTACTGTTATTCTACAAGCTTCTCAACTCTGATCTCCCTAAGACTTTTTACAGGTCTGAAGATTTTAGTTCAGACGTTCCTTCCAACCAGTTTCACCAGCATAACATTTTCGGGTGAAAAAAATCCGTGTGAAACCTGGGTCTGAAACTCAAGTCTCTGAAGACCACAGGCTTCTGACCTAAGTTTTATAGCACTACAGAGCAACCTACATTGTCATCACTGACAATGGCAGACAGTGGGGGAAAACAAAACCCTACTGTATTCAATATCATGAATCTATCCTCAAACTTAATAGCACAGTTACTGTCACTCACTAATTTTAAGACATAGAATAAACCATAAACCCTGACCCTGGCAAGAGGAGTAAAAGGGTACCTGAACTAAGATCTCTCTTTCTTTCCTGTTCTGGAGAAGAAGATAGTAGGTCTCTGTGTTTTCCCCACATAAGTTACTGACTTTTCCAACAGAACAAAGAGAAACACAGAGGAGAACTGAGGAGAATTCTAACCTCAACACCTTTTTACCTTTTTCAGACAACAGCTTTTTACCTTATTTTTACCAGGCTTCTTGGTCAATCCAGATCCCAGCATTCTAGTCCAAGAAATTACATAGATGTTGAGAAGGATCAAGCAACCCACATGGCCATGTAATATTCCCAGTGTACTATGAATTAATTATAAGCCCAACATGAATTCATAAGGCATTGCACAGAACAGCAACAACAATTATTCTTAACTATAGGCCCAGCTAGCTCCCAATCTTGAACCAGCATGAGTTTTGCTAATAACTATAGCAACAGTAGAAAAATAAATACCTTTGCTCAACATAATCATTATTTACTTGCATCGACCCCACTGGCGTAATTTAACTTCAACTATTTATTCTGTCTGCTCTCCTCATGCCTCCCAACCAGAGTATCAAGGACATATGATGCTAAAGGATATTTTTAATAACTTCCTTGTACCCACATTTGTTGTGCTGGTTCAGCCATCATCATTTTATGCTGCCATCAGTTGCCTGATCACACAGGCCAACACTGAACTCAG
>JAVSBS010024341.1:0-21101 GCA_033124195.1 Coracias cyanogaster
CATTTCTTTCTACTCTGTGATGGGATACCTAAGACCCACTAGGAAGCCAAGGTCAAGAACACATCTGTAAATATGACACAGAGACCTTTACTGGAAATTACTGAGTTAATGAGATCAAATGGCAGAGAGAGAATGTAACCCGGAGGAGAACAGATTCTTTCAACAAGGGTTAAGCTATTGGACTTCCTCAATATTCCATATTTTTTTTCCCTCAGAGACACTATTTTCTTAAAAACCCTACCATATCTAGTCACAGATTTTAGCATTCCTTACCAGCTGAGACTAACACTGAATCTACAAACTTTTCCTAGTAAGCCTGGTGGGTTGTTCACTAGAATTCAATTCTTTGTTCAGCAGCTTGTTACAGCCCCAAGAAAAACATGTATTACTCCACCCACTTCCTATATCATCTCGCTCCATGCAGTAGGCCATGTTTCTGTGTCAATTACTGGGGCAATCTGTTCTGAGCATAGTGGTAGAGATGTTATGGTCCCTCAAAGGCTTAGTTACTGCAGGGAAGCTCCAGGCACCTGCAGAGCACAGGTGTTCTCTATGATGACTATTTGCTTGTAACAGTGAAAGGGAGCAGAGGGAGGAAGAAACAGTGGATGAAAACTGCCTTGTGTGATTTCAGAAAGTTAGGACTACCTTCTACAATAAACAGCTAACACATCTGGATTAATGTCACGTGTAGAAAGACATTTAGGTATTGGCTTTTTAGAACTATTTAGTTAATATTTTCTATTTGCATGGGGCTGATTATGTGCTATACGATGGACAGCGAAGAAATACAGAAACAAACAAATAAATACTTCCCTTCCCCCAACAAATTTATGTGGAAGAAATATATAGGTTGAACCTTAAGGATTCCCCTATCCCTGGAGGTATATTACATTATTCCCAAGGGTACCCTAGCCCTGGGATACCATACCTGGCTATCCACATTACTCACTGGAGCACTTTTCTTGGGTGAGGAAGCTGCCATCCCCAAAGAGCTGTACTCCACCTTGACACTGCAAGTTCCTGGTCAGAAAATCTTTCATAGCAACTGGAAAATTCCTCATGTAGTGGGAATTGTGTGGGGTTGTGCTTTTTTTTTGCTCATATATCCTTACTAAGCCTTCTATGCATAGCTATGAGTTATTTCCAGAGTTTGTTTACTTCTAGAAAAAATCCCTGCATTCACACAGGGACAGACAGGCTTTCTGTATTCAATGTCTCAATCCTGGCTATTGAGAGAGTCAATTTTGAGACTCAAAGCACCTGGCACAGCATCCCACCTGGCACGGCTCATGCCACCCGCATTGGCACTGTTGTAAATCTCACAGCAGTGCTGCATTAAGAGTATAAAACAGAAATCCCAATACTATCACAGCCTCTATGGTGAGCTTCACAGAATCACACTGATACCTCAGCTTGCATCCAGAAATGAAACTTCTGCTTTTGTGGGGCCTTACATCCACATGATTAAGATTATTTGCTCAGGTTTTGTAATCAGTTCATCCATTTCTGCACCCATGGCATAGACTTCCATTCTAGCAGCTGAATTTCATACAGAATTTTCAGAGCTGGTTGCTGTAGTTCTAAATGCAGCTTTAGCAACACAAAGAATCATGCTTCAACATTGAGGGGGTACCAAACTCATACCTCTCACATAAATACTCTGTGCCTGAGCACAAAGATCACCTCTAGAGCTCTCTTTCTTCAGAGCCTCATCAACATCTACTGATGAAAGCAGAAATTTCACATTTCAGCTACAAGGTTATAAAAGGCAAGCTGGGAATTGTTTCACAGGATGTGGTATGTCAGGAGAGGGACATAAGCACCAAAAAATCTCTACCTCTGTGCCTTTCTTTAATTCTAAGGTGTTTACTCCAGGAAGACTTAGTCCTGAAATATCAGCTCAGCACTCACCTATGAATTGCCTATGAATCTAACACCATATAACTAACACCCCCATTTTCAATCTTCAAAGGGGTGAAAAATGGTAACACTTTGTACCACGTTATTTAGGGGCTTCTCAGAGTTCAATATATTAACACACTTAACTCTGTTAAGCAGTGAATATATTTCCTCTTTAGGAAAGTTACATTCAGCTATGTGGGAGGGAATGTGTGAAATAATCCCAGTCCTGTCAGGCAATTAAAGCAGTATTATTCCCTTTACTTTTAGGTTTTAATTTACTGTATGAATACCTACACTGTTAAGTAAAATATTTTAATGGAAAAAATCAGGCACCACACAATAATGTTAAAACCTTCCACTTCCTACATCTTTTTCAGTATAAGAGCATTATGATCTGGCACACAAACAATATACTTCAATATTTAAACTGAAATTTAGGAAATAAGATATATATAAGGTTCTTAACCTTATAGATGAATGAATCATTTAATGAGGTTATTTTAATGATAGAATTTATAGAAATTAAGATTAAAATGTGATTTTTGTTCTCAGTTTCTCTGTTTTCTATGCCTTTATTTCTAGTCAGTCATCTGTAATATTTTGAAAATTGAATTGTGAGCTGGAATTTTCCAGTCTTATTTACAGCTCAGCAGCAATTCTGGGGAGGAGTGAAGATCTGAGTAAAATTGGTTTAGATGCTTATGACTTTAGACCAAAACCAAACTATATTCTTCAGCCTGGCTACTGAGTAGAAATCTTTAATGGGAGTAATTTATAAACAGCTGAATATGTTTTGTTCTAACTTGGCTTATGATTTCTTGAGTAGGTTCCTTCTATGACTTGGTAGTTTTCTGGTTATAAGCATGAAAACATTTTTTCATAGACACGCAGCATAATTTTCTGCAAGAATTATTTTTAAAAATTGATTTTAAGCTCCGCTTCAACAATGTGCAGAAGTAAATGCAACCAGTATTTTCTCATTACATGGTCATACATCAAAACTACATATTTGTCAAACCAAAGTTTTTGGTGAGAACATATCAATTATGACAACCTGTGTTCTGTCAAAGAAGCTGCCTCTCATGTTGGTGAGAGGTTCCAGTAGGGGAGACAGAAAGTCTGTAATTAGCCTTATTAAGCAATATCTTTCCCCAGTGACTATATCTGAATGTGTAAGCCTCAGCTCTCTCTAGCCAGTAGAGGGAAACGCTACTTTTAAGGCATGAGTCAGATAATCCAAAACGAGGTGTGTAAAAACGTAATTTCTTATCATCAGGTTAGGAAGAGGGTCAAGTACTACTAGCTGAGACAGAGATGTGTATGTGTCTGTATTGGGTCAGATACATCTTCCAAAGATATTTGCTGTCACTTTAAAACTTATTTGAAAAACAGACCAGTAAGGTTTCAAGTTCCTGTTTCAATAAACATTTATGTGCAAAAACCCCCCAGACTCACTAACCCCAAAACAGCTGGATACGAATAATGCTTACATGGTCTAGGGACGGGTGGAGTTCAAACAGAACATGCCTGTGGAGCAGTCTTCAGTGCTTTGAAAGATGTTGAATTCCTCTGCTTCCCTTGGCTACAAAGCACATTGGGTTTGCATGAGAAGTGGTGGAAATCCTCCCTAATCCATGAAAGAGAAAAGAAGGAAGAATAGCATTAATATAATATAATATAATATAAATAATATAAATAAACTCAGGTGAGGTGATATGAACATGATTTCTGACTCCTAGTGGTGCATTGCAAAACACTGGAAAATGGTGCAGAGATGGTTTTTCAAGTGCTGGCTTCCCTTTGCAACAACGATGAAATTCTGCATAACAGTATAGTTTCCTGCTGTGCTTAGCTATGTTGAAAAAATGACTACTTCTCTAGTAAGATAAATGAATTTACTGAAAACATGGTACCTACTCTCACACATAAAGAAGGAAGACATACAAAATTGATATGTCTGTTGTTTGAACTTTGATAGCTGACAAGATACTAGAACAGATTGCTAAATAATCAGTAGAAAAGAAACTAGGGGAAAATGCAGTACTTAAAAATGTCCAGCGTGGATCTATCAAAAGAAAATCATGTCAAATCTATCTAATTTCCTTCTCTGATGAATGATCTTGGTTAGCAGATGGAGGAGAAGCACAAAATGTGAAGTATTCTGACTTTATTAAGATTTTTGACGTTCTATACCAGCAAAGTAAGCAATTATAGTCATTGTGCATGGATGTGTAACTGGCTGAAAACTGGCACTTAAGGAGTGATTTTCAATCCTTTCTCTACAAAACAAGGAGGGTATTTTGGGTAGGGCACCCCCAAGATCCACCTTTGTCCCAGTTTATAGAATCATAGCATAAAGTCATAGAATGGTTTGAGTTGGAAGGAACCTCAAAGATCATCTAGTTCAAAACCCCCTGTCATGGCAGGAACACCTCCCACTAGACCAGGTCACTCAAGGCCTCATCCAACCTGGCCTTGAACACCTCCAGAGATAGAGCATCCACAACCTCCCTGGGCAACCTGTTCTGGTGTCTCACCACCCTCAGAGTGAATAATTTCCTTCTAATTTCCAATCTAAATCTACCCTCTTCCAGTTTTAACCCATTACCCCTTGCCCTATGACTGGTCAATATTTTTATTTGTGCCTTGGATGAAGGACTGAAGCACATGTACAAAAGTTCTTGGGTGACAGACTGAGAAGGGTTGAGTGTACTCTGGAGGAACAGATCAGAATTCATAATCATCCTGCTAAACTATAGCAAGTGTTTGAACCACAAGGATGAAATTCAATAAAGGCAAGTGCCATGAATAGTAATGTCTGTGGAGGAAACCCAAGGTGTACAAATATAAATGGGAGAATAACTAGAGGAACAGCAGTACAGTAGGTGAGGTCCAAGGTCATCACGGCTCACAAACTGCTTATGAGTCGACAAGATAATGCAGTTGCACAAAAGGCAAATCTCATTCTGGGCTATATTAACAGCATGACAAGGGAAGTAATTATTTTGCTGTACTAAGCAGTGGTGAGACCTTAGCTGGTGTACTTGTCCCTAGTCTGAGAATAAGCATAAAGACAGATGTAAATAAATTGGGCAATCTCTAAAGGAGAGAAAAAAGACAAAGCATAGACAGTAGAGTTTATGTCAAAAGGCTGGGAGGATTCCCTTTATCCAGTAAAAAGAAGACCAAGTGGAAACATAATAATATATGAAATTAAATTAATTAAAGAGGATCATAGCCATTTTTTCTCCACATCGTGTGTGTGTATTGGAAGAGATGCTGACTTATTTCAAAACAAAATATTTCAGGCAAATTATTACAATATGATCTCTAGTAAGTCTGTACGCTTCAGTTTTTCACCTAAAAGAGAGCAAGGAGAATTTGTCATAGCGCAAAGAAGGTTATTTGAAAATACTGTAAAATTTGTAATTTGGGATGTCAGAATAGGATTATGTTTTAGAAAATGTCAGTGAAAACAAACACAAAAACAAAACCTCCAAAGAATAAATTGTCTTTTGAAGTAGAAATGTCACATTTCTGAAACTAAATCTTAAATTTAAATTCTGTAACAAAAAATGAAGACTTTTGTAGCAACAGAATCTTTCCTGAAACATTCAGTGGCACTGAAAGTATATTTTTGAAAGAGTTTAATCTGAAACTGTTTTGAACAGTTCTATTAGTAGTTGTAAAACCATTGGTATTTGCAACCATGATCCTGTGGGGCAAGGATTGTGTCCTGTTTCCAACCTTACTGCCTTTGAATTAACAGGGCTTCTTGTTCTTTTCTCTGTTCTTTTCTCAAACTCTTTTTCTTAGATAGTTTTTGCTTTTGCCACATACTACCCCAAATAATTCTCCCTTTAAATGGCAAAGGGAAATTAAAGAATACAAGTTCAGACAAGCAGATAACAAGAAATCAGGGAAATCACTCCACAACAGTGTCTCTGTGAAAGCACACAGAAACCTGTCCTTTACAAAACAAGCCATTGTTGTTGGCAGAAATGATATTGTTGAGGCAGGTAGACTTGTGGCGTTATGTATTGTTCAGAGATGGTAACACTCGCTCACTACTACAGCTGCTATCGTTATCCCTGTGTTGGCATTTCCAATATACTCTTCCTCATGCATGCATTTAGAAATTATTTTACACCGAACTTGAATCTTGATTGCAATGCATATTCTTTCTGGACTAAATTTAGCAGGGATGTTTTGATACCAAGTCTGGGTACAAGATGGACTACCTTGCTCACTCATGTTCAGATTCAGACTAGTCCAAAAGCCGGAGGTTATGGGGCACATCACTAGCACACCTGCGCCACACTGAAACCCTCTGAGCACCTTCACTTCTCCTCCTCCTAATCATTCACACGTCTTCCACTGAGACTGACCTTCTCTTAGGAGTTAGGTTATTACATTAAGGATTAAAGTCACAGAAAATCAATGGTGGTTGCTAACCAAAGAAATTCAACTCTTTCTATGTTTGAGAGCAATTCAGAGTCAACAGAATCGTTGAGGGTAGCAAAAAAAAATGCAAGGGAAAGGATCAGAGATGCTTTGCCTTGAATCACAGAGTAAGACATAAGGAGTCAGAAGACATGAGTTATAGTCTTATTTATAGTGTTAGGATAATTAGCTATCTTGTACATCTTTTACTATCTCAGTACTGTCTTTATAAGCTCAAATTAATCAGTTCCCTCATCCAGAGCACTTCCACTGAAAATTATTTGCAGTAGAGACCATTTTTCCAATATCTTATCACAGTCCTTGCTGTTATCGCTCCAGGCTCATTAAGGGATCTTTTGGTGTTCCTATAATATGAATAAATATATTTGAATATATGAATATATTTTAATGTTCATATAAATGCATGACTAGAGCTTTATCCCATCAGAGTTACACTGGCCTGGAGTACTGCATGAGTGACTCAATCAGAGACGTACCGCTAGCTCGTCTTAACAGCCTCTAATTTGTGCCAGCCCTGTGAGACACAGCATTATTGTTCCCATTTTTCCTATGTTTCTTGTTACACTTGGAAAACCAAGGAATGGATAAATAGATAGATAGATACGCTAGTTCAGCTCTTCATCTGGACTCCGACACTGCAGGGACTGAGTTTTCTGTGTGTGATTAACCTCTAGAGCATTATAAGTATTATTGAAAAGTAAATAATAATACTATCATAGAGAAAAGCCTCCTGCAACCATCAGTAGCTTTCAACTGTGTTTTATCTATTGTCCAACTAGAAAAAAATAATTAAGTTAGTCCAGATGCTGGCAATATTTATCTGTGTGTTTATATTCCTCTCTGACCAGATCACTATATTGGGTCTGACTGAGACGGAGTTAATTTTCCCCATAGCAGCCCTCATGGTGTGATGCTTTGTGTTGGTAGCTAGAAAGGTGTTGAGAACACACCAGTGTTGTGGCTCCTGCTGAGCAGTGCTTGCACAGCAGCAAGGCTGTCTCTCCAACATTCCTCGCTCACCAATAGGCTGGGGGTGGAAAAGAACTTGGGAGAAGACATAGCTAGGAGAGATGACACAAACTGATCAAAAGGATATTCCATAACATATGATGTCTGCTCAGACAAAAGCTAAGAGAAAGGAGAATGAGGGGAAGCATTTATTATGATGTTTAACTTTCAGAGCAAGTGTTAACATGTACTGAAGCCCTGTTCCCCAGGAAGTTGCTGGACATCATCTGCTAATGAGAAGTAGAAAATAAATCTTTTTGCTTCCCTTTGCTTTCATGCATGGCCTTTGCTTTTGCTTTATTAAACTGCCCTTATCTTGACCCATGAGGTTTTTTCCCATCTTATTTCCTTCCCTCTGTTCTGCTAGGAGGGGAATGATAGAGTGGTTTGTGGTGAGTACCTGGCATCCAGCCAAGGTCATCCCACCACAGTCCTTTTTGGTGCCCAATGTGGGGCATGAGGAATTTAAGATAAGGACAGTGACTGGGAGAGGTAATGGGCAAAACATGGACTGAACAGTGCTAGAGAGCAGAGTGATTGTGGGGAATTTCGGTTGTTGTATTTGTGGTAAAGGGATGAGAGGCGGAGTTTTTGCGTGAATTGTCTACATTTATTTGGCATTATGATGACATCACTTTTACTCTTAGTGTGGGGAATATTTTTTTGTTGATGTGACCGGATTTTGTTTGATGATTGTAGTTTTAATGATAATTCTTAAATGTGTGATTCACAGATGCAAGAAGTGGAAAGATGGATTTACCCCTGCACTGCCAGATAGTCTTCTTCCACTACTATAGGTACTTCCAAAGTCACCATTGAGGAGTCGGTATAGGGATAGAGTACTGGCCACTTTTTTTGTTCAGCAGTCTCTAGGGCTAAGTGGATGGCTTTCATTTCTGCGACCTGTCTTGACTCATCTTTTCCTTCAGTGGTTTCAACGATTTGTCATGTGGGACTCCACATAGTAGTCCACTTCTGCCTTGCTGCCCCACACAATGATGTCATTGATGTATTGTATATGTTCATGGGCATCACCCTTTCCCTTTGCAGTTTGGATCAGTCCATGACAAAAGGTAGGGCTGTGCTTCCCCTCCTGGGCCAGTTGATTCCAGGTGTATTGGACACCCCTCCACATGAAAGCCAACTGTGGCCTGCATGCCACAGTAATGAAAGTAATTACTTTGATGCCAAAGTAATTGAAAAAAAACCCAAATATTAACAAAGTCATACCAGGGGGTTGCAGTCAGTTCATCACACAGTTCTGCTGCTCCTTCCGCCTCAGGGGGAGGACTTCTCACACTGTTCTCTTGCTCCAGCATGGAGTCTCTCTCACGGGAAACACTCCTCCATGAACTTCTCCAACATAAGTCCTTCCCATGGGCTACAGTTCCTCATGAACAGCTCCAGAGTGGGTCCCTTCCATGCTGTGTAGTCCTTCAGGAACAGACTGTTCCAGTGTGGGTCACCCATGGAGTCATAAGACATGCCAGAAAACCTGCTCCAGTGTGGGCTCCACTCTCCATGGGTCCACAGGTCCTGCCAGGAGCCTACACCAGTGCAGGCTTCCCACACATTCACAGCCTCCTTTGGGCACATCCACCTGCTCAGGTGTGCAGTCCTCCACAGGCTGCAGGTGGATATCTGCTCCATCACTAACCTCCATGGTCTGCAGGGGGACAGCCTGCCTCACCAAGGTCTTCAGCATGGGCTTCAGGGGAATCTCTGCTCCAGCAGCTGGAGCAATTCCTCCCCCTCCTTCTTCGCTGACCTTGGTGTCTGCAGAGTTGTTTCTCTCACATACTCTCACTCATCTCTTCCGATTGCTGCTGCACAGCGAGGCTTTCCCCCCATCTTAACTACATTATCACAGAGTTGCTATCACTGTCACTGATTGTCTCAGACTTCAGCGGTGGCGAGCCCGTCTCAGAGCCGACTGGCGTTGGCTTTACTGGACATAGAGGAGGCTTCTAGCAGCTTCTGACAGAAGCTGTTCCTTTAGTTCCCCTGCTACCAAAATCTTGCCACACAAACCCAATACACTCACAAAATGCATGAGGATATGCCCCAGTTGCCCAGCACCCTGAAAGTATTACATCAGCACTGAGAGTCTGCCCTAAAGAACAATCACATATTTATGCACAGCTCCTATTCAGGTTGCACGCAAATATGAAACCTCTCCAGAAAAGTACCCACTTAAGACTGTTATTATTCAGGTAAGCTTTAAAAACTTGTTCTTCACTTTAAACAGGTGCTTAAGTCTAATTATCTCAAAGGAATTTATACAGATACTCAAATGAAACATGATGCATTCTTGAATCAAGTGAGCTATTTTGTAAAATGGGCCTGGCTCAATTGCTACGCTGAGCCTCTGAAGGCAGATTTTAGCGACAGGTAAGTAGCTCTGCTGTTTCAGCCAAAAGGCCTCGTTCATGTTTAATTATCTCTCAGCAGATTAAGGTTCTATGAAAGCTGATTCCTGGTTTTTGAAAAGGTAATTTGCCATTTGTTTTCATGGTAATGCTGTCCTGCCAATCTGCATGTATTTTATTGTTTCTACCACATTTGTAATTCCACATAACTGATATAGGTGAAAATACTAATTCTGCTGGTTGAATGATTGGAAATTTTAAAGCACAGACCTTTTCCATGAAAAATCATTCCTGACTTCTATTCATTTTGAGATCAACAATTCAGTTTTTAAGCCATGGCTACTACTAGCTGAGAGAATGGATTGTTATTTTTACTGATTCTAATACATTCATGAAACCTGCAGCTACTCAACAATATTGCAAAAAATTATTCAAAATTTAAATCTACTGAAAAATAAAGCTTTTTCTAGCTGCAAAAGAGGCATCTGATGGAATTATTCTGTTTAAATAGCAGTTATTAGGCTTTTAACAGTTTCATGCTTTAAAGAATGACAAAATTTCTAATAAATTAGTTCTCTTGGACCCGTTTTAGTATCAAATAATCATTCGTGATTAATATGATAGATAGCATTTATCACCATAGTAGCTGGTGACAGTAGCTCTTACTGTATTCTGCTTTTCCAATGTCTATCAAATACTCAGAAAATATGATGAGATAAATAATGTATCATTACACATACTAGAACTTTAGAAAGGAGCTCAACAATGTTATATTTCTCATATCTTCAACACATCACTTGTTCCCATGACTCACATTTGATGTTTTCTGAAAGCCTGACTTTTTAAGGACTTGGATTTTAAGACATTGTAATTTTTTTATGCCAGAATACAAGCAAGCAGAAGGTAAGGAAAACCTTAGAAAAATTAATTTTGCTATAAGAAAGCAAAAGTATTTTTGTATTATGAATTAGTACTAATAAAATATGTAATTGCCCTATAAATGAACGCTCTTGTGGCTTTAATAAAGACATTAATATCCTTAATTTTTGCAGTAACATGCAAAAACAATGAAAGGAATATTAGTTATTTATTAGTGTCTAGCATCCCATGTAGTTTCTAGGTAAACACAAGTTATCCAGTGTGTGTATGCTGCAAGGTTACTGAAAACACTCTGTTCTTCTATGTGCAATTCTTTCATCTATTCAATTTTGGCCAAGTCTTGGGTAAGTACTGCATTGCGGTACACTACCAGGGCTCAAAATCTATAGAATGAAAGGATTGCTTTTAGTATTTCAGTTTGGGCTGATATTCTGGAGGGAGAGGGGGAAAAATGTTAAAATACTTCAGAGACAGAGAATAGTGTTTGATGTGATCGATTCTTATATTAAAACAGAAAAGCAACATCTAGCAACTGCACCAAAGCTGCTAACAACCACTGTTAAATTTCTATCTCAAATTCACTGAATTTTTCTTCCCTAGTTCAATTGCAGTTATCCATTTGATTAAAGATACCCCATGTATGTCTCACAGCACTCAGCAGAATACTTGCATCTTTGTAATTGATGAGGAAGGTCTAGAAAATGGCCATTTATTGTCATATATTTTTACACAAAGCACTGGAAAGTATTCTTCCAGACTTGGGTTGGGTTGGTACAAGTACATTCCACAGCTTGTCTCTGAGGCAGAAAACTCCCTGCCAGTTTTAATCTAGCTCTTTAGACAGTAAGTGTGATAACCCCAGCAGCACAGACATCAGTCTACCAGCCAAAATGCTGCCCAAGGGGTACGGAACATGCTCATAAAGTTATTCTGTATGCACCTGCACACTGACACAGCTCGCTTGTCAAAGATGTGTTTTGGAGGATCTTGCTATGTATGGCCCATGCAGTATGGATATGTAAAAACTGAGGAACACACCTGTGCCATGATAGCAACTGGGTCATCCTATCCCTACTGTCTGTCTGGGGAATCTGCCAAACATCCCAGATACATCATTATAGTTTAAAATTTAAAACAACTACGACAAAAACCACCCCAGATCCTACCCAAGGATTCAGATAAAGGTAATTGAGTGCAGGGTTATTTCTCATCTAAGCTATGGTCTAGACTGACCTATCTTGTTGAGCCCCTTATTCAAGGGTGAGTAAAACTGCCATTGTCAGCTGATAAATCCACAAGCATGCTTCCCTGCAAATAGTATGACTGTGTTAATGAATGAGGATTAACAAGTTGCCATGGTCAGAATACTGCTGTATCCCTGTCCTCTTCATTGCATACTGTAGATGATGGTGTAGGGACACTCAACCAGAGAAGGGCGTGTTAGATCCATGACCAGGAGCAAAATAACCAGGTAGTCACAAAACTGTGACTATGCTACTGAACTCTGATGAGTGTCAGAGGCTTAGGTTCAGGATCATACTTATATGACCTAGCGCTTTGAAGTCTGAGTTGGCTTCTGCTTATGTGTAGGCACTACACATACTGGGAGCTCTGCAGTATACTCTGCCACTTGGATTAATGCTTTCTGAGCATTTCCATCAAGTTTTAAGGTTTGCTCCCCTGCCTCTCTGATAGAGGAATATCATGATTCTCTCTATCCTGAACTGGAATCAAGGCTTATTTTCTGGTTGCAGTTAGATATGCATATGTGGGGCTGCAGTTCTCTGGAAAATAAACAATCAACAGCTTTCATTGATGAGCACCTATAACAGAATATTCACAGAGATTTAAAACTTGTAAGAACCACTAAAATCCTCCTTGGTTAAGGAAACTGCAGTTCACCAGTAAGCTCTGGATGTGCAATCTTGGTTTCCCTTTATCTAATTTCCATCAGCTTGGGAGGTTCTCTCCCCTGCATGTCCAAGAAACCAAACTCCTTTATTTTTCCTGAAATATTTTATAGGGAGCAGTAGAAACCCCTTATTTCTGCATCTGTGTATCAGGGGACTCAAAAAAGCACATCAAAGACTAACCTAAGCCTTGCAGTAGACAGCTCACCACCTGGATATGCCACACCCTTTTCTGATATACATATTTTAACAAGCCTACACAGAAATACTTCAACATACACATTCAATCACTACCTTTACAATTCTCAGTACAAGCACACAGAGCATGCAACTTTAACAAGTTGTTGCATATGTCCAAGGATATTACAGTTCTTTTACTAGTTTTGAGTTGTATGATTCAGTCTAGAATTTAATCCAGTGCAACAACAGAACAAGCAGAGAAGTTTATTAAAGTAGAAGTAGTAACATGCTGTTTCAGGGGAAGTCACTGTGTCAAAGTAGTGGTGCTCAGAGCAGGATAACAGCAGAGCCTCTCTGTCTGCCAAGTAGCCCTGGCTGCTAATGGCAGCATATGCTCATGGCAGCTCTGCCAATGCTGTGACATATGAAGGTCCTGGGAAGAAGCAACTGCCATTAACACACTGACCATTCCCTTCTGTGCATCAAGGACAAAAGAGACATGAATCTGATAGATATTGTATGTCCTGGTGAGTTTCAGCTGCCTTGAAAGACAGTTTCACCTGCCATCCCCTTTCAGACATATAAAACAATCTGTGTCCCCCTCACAACTATGTTTTCTTAATGTTAACATAAGTGGCAATGAGTCTCTTCATTACTTTAGTCACATGAACCTCATTGCTTCCTGTCCCATTATTCCTTAGGGCAGTGATACTTCACCTTTACTAGGCCAATGAAACAAAACAGCTTCAGCTCTTTGTTTCAGAATACATTGCAGAAACAGGTTTTTACAACTGCAAATAAGTTGGTGAAACTAGAAACATTAACTAGTATATTGTCTACGCTTTCAAGAAAATCAGTATTTCATAACTTGTCCAGCTGTTACATGAAGTGTGTGCAAGTATCCATTTTTTAAAAACAGCTCTAGTGAAGTTTACAGCAAAATTTCAACATTATCAGGATTCAGTGCCAGTTTCACCACTCTGTTTTCAAAATTTGTATTTTCTACAATGAAAACAATATATAATTTGCGTTTCAAAACAGCCTCCTCTGTTTTCATAATCCTGCCACATCTTCAGTTCATCAAAGACTGACTTGACAATTTCTAGCGTGAAAAACACCCCGCAGGAAACAATAACACCTGCCCCATACGTATATCTAAGAAAATATTTCAAGAAGTGACCAATGCTCTTGTCAAATAACAGACTAGGCAAAAACTGGTTTTATTCCCCATTGAGCATTGCCTTTGAAATAAAACCTCAGTGGCAAACATCTTCCCTAGGGCCTGTTCTAGTCTTACAGTTCACTCCAGCTTACTCAAATGTATCACCAACACATATGCACCTTGTGATGGATAAGACTTCAGTACATTCAGTACTAGATTAGAAGTTATCCAAAGTACCATAAAGATGACTCACAAAGCAGAAGTATACTGCAGTAACTGCTCTGAACGCAGCTGGTGTAACTGCTTCACTTGATCAGCAGCTGGAAACTGAGAGGTGGCTGTAAGAAGTGTGACATGAAGTCATATGGCTAAGTTGTATCCTCCTGCCAGGACAATTTCTTCTTGCACTTAAAGGCATAGCAGGCATGCTACATGAGCTGCAGTCAAAGAAACACAGAAACTCAGACCAGTGCTATTGCTGCTTATGTCCTTTGTGGTCTCTCTGAAACCTGGCTTCACCACTTCACCAGGTCTTGTCTTCTGCACAGATGTGATTTAGAACAAAACATTGCAGAGCAGCTGGGCAAAGCACCAGCGGTGTCAAGCAATGAGTCACATGTCGAAGGACAGCATGCTCCCTTGGAGAAAAAGGTGATGCTCCACAGGAATGTCAGATGAAGGTCAAGCATTCTGCCATTTTGGTCTAGCAGAGAAGCAAAATGCTCACTTTTGTGCAGCACAGTAGATAACAAAGTCAGGTGGTGAAGGGGAGGGGAGGAGTGTGCATGGATCTCCTCTAACAGAGCTGAATGTGTTTTATAAATGGGTAGGAAAAACTTCTGGAAAAACCTGTCTTGATTTGGTCTCTTTCCTCTTTCTCCTCCTCTTTCTCCAGCAGTTCTGTGTGACAGACCAGTTGGGATGGGAATAGAGGGAGGATGATGAACTGTAAAAGTTTCTTTTTGGGAGAGACAGGAAATAAGTAGGCGGGACTAACTACTCTGAGTGACGGATAAACAAGGGTTGGGGTAGGTATTCTGGAGAAGCCAAAACATGAGTGGAGAGGAGGACTGGAGCATGGACGGGGCTAGGAAAGCTAACAGTACAGCCACTAACTACTAGAGAAAAGAAGGGTGACCACATCTAAAATGTCTTGAGAATATTTAAAGACAGTATATATATTTTGCCTTTCTTTATGTCTTGCACAGTTGCAACACGCGTTAAGCCAGGTTTTCTAAATAAATAGGTCCTATTTGATCACTCTTGCTTTGTGTGTCTGCCCACACTAACATGTTTTGAACCTTATGGTGAATTAATTAATTCAAATTAATATGCCTGAATACCAACCTTGGTGGTATTGATGGCAGCCCTATAGCATGTGGAAAACCTACAGCTGAGCAAGCAGACTTTGTCCAGAGGTGCAACAGCATCTACCTTGGCAACGGCATACTCTGTGACCATGGTGTCCTATGCAAAGGTGCTGACCCACAGGAAGTGGTGGATCTGTTTCCCTTTGCAAGTGAACTGGCTGGTCTTGTCAGGCAGCAAGTTTTGTGATCCGGAGTGCTGTGGGAAGGCACAAGCATTTTTTTTTAATCAAGTAAAGCATCTGTGGGTGTTGTGAGACTTGTTGAGAGACAGCCAGCCCCACTGAGGTGTGGGGGAAGCTGAAGCAAACTCACTGGGACTTGAGGCAGTAGTTGGACTCAGGATTCAGGCAGAAGCTGCATTCCCCAAAATGAGGAAGGCAAAGAGGCATGACTTTGTCACATGGAGTAACACATATCTCATGTTAGGCTCCTCTCTCTGGGCAGGCCCTGAAGGTGCTGCCTGTTGGAGTAAAAAAGGACGGAAAAATAAAATTAGAATTAATAAATTAAAGTGAATCCGCTTTAGTTGAGAGAAAGGATGAAGACCCAGAAATAACCATTATGAAGGTATATGAGGGGTGATTTTTCTGGAGAGATAGAAATCTTTTTAAGCGTCCTGGAGAGCTCCAGACTGACCTCACATACTATTAGAACTCAGAGAAACTGCGCTGGATGCAACTCAATGAGCAAAGCTTGAACCAATGCTTGTAATCATCCTCATCCAGTTTATTCAGTTCTGCTGCTGTTGGTATTATTTGTTTCCTAGTGGGATAGATTTCCCAACCTAATTTGTGTTATCAGGATTTATTTTTCCTCCTATTACCTTCCCATTCTTTTCCTCCATGCAGTAGGTCCCTTTTGTTTGACAAGTGATTCTAATTAATCATTTTGTGCTGCTTTTGAATTGTGCAGCTCTGATTAATTTGGGGGACTGAAATACTGGCTATAGGGTTGAGCTAAAGAGATAGTGAGCCATGAACACAGGCTCTATTGTCTGCAACAGCACAAAATGCTTCTGCATAGTGGTTTGAAATTTTAAGTGTTTCTTTTGTCTATAATATGTTATGCTTGCTTAAAACTTTAAATACAATGTTCCTATTATGTGCAATGAGAGGTTACCCAAAAGTTAAGACAATGATTACTCAGGCATTATAGCACATTATAAGCCAGAGGCTATTCTATACGCTACTTTAGTCTTATTGAAGATTGGCATTATTACTGTTATTGTTACTTATAAAAAAAGAAATTTAAGACCTGTTACATATTCAAGGAGTGAGCATGATTCCACAGCGGTAATGCTGGATCCTCTGACTTCCTAGAAAGTTCATGCCGTTCCAGCCTAGCAAAAGTTTTTTCCTTTATATATCTCCACCAGGATAACATATTAACACATGAACTCATCTGAGTCATCTAACTCATCTACTGCTAAAATCTGACCATCAAAATAAGAGATGTGAGTACTGGCAGGAGTAAGAATTATCAGTATGTACATTTTTTACACCTTGATTCAAGTATGGATATCTAATTCTGTCTACATTACCACAGTATGCATAGACATATATACAACTATGCAAATACACACATAGAGAAATAACTGCAGAAATAAGCCTATTTCTCAAAAGGGATATGAGCCCGAAAGTGGAACTGTACAGCTGTGTGACTCCTACTTCGTAAACTGGCAATGGATAAATCCTCTCTCCCCATGTCCCAGGGCTCCCAGCTGTACAGGTGAGGGAAAAAGGGAAGGTGTTCCCTGGTAAAGCTCCATCTCTTTAGGCTCTGATTTCTGTGGGGAATGAGCTTTCTTAAGTTTTTGCTTAAAAATGTCTGTGTTTGTGCAGGCTATTCTGGTGCCTAACTGGAACTTCTAGGGATTAGTGGACTACAAATACTAACAAACAATGAAATAGAAAAACCAAACAAGATAGCTTCAGAGAATCAAGAAATCTCCCCAAATTCCCCTGAAGGAGTCTAGCACACCTTTGGCAGTATGTAAAATCTTCTTTGCTTTTCAGAACACATGTAGAGTTTAGCCTTAGCTACTTCATGAGCATTAACTTTAGAAGTTTTTAATTAAAACATAAAAATTATTAATTGACATTTTTCTCCTGGTAAAATGTAGCTCGCTCAAGTGAGCAGCTGAGGTGAAGGTAAAGGTGTTAGGCTGCCTAGGGAACTAAGGGCACTATGACATGGCTATGGATCTGATAACAACATAAAAACTTCTGGGATTTTGCTATCTTGTCCATTTATTGTACTTTCCTGACAGGCCAGTAAACTGGGAGCTTGTTTGGAGACCGTGGGGCAGAAATGCTGAAGGGTAAAAGGCATTTCTGTCTCTGAAGTCTCATTTTCTTATACCTTTTCTGAAATTATAATTGTCTGCGAATAGGCAATTTAAAAATCCCAGATAGATAGCAAGGAACCGGAAGTACAAATCCTTGTTTCTTCTTTAAAGGCAAAGCACAAAATTATGGAATGAGAGACATTTTCTGAATATCTAGAATATTGTTTATTTGCTATAAATAATCTTCTGAACACTCAGTATAAGCAGAAGTTGCTACATTAGGAAATATCTGGAGTGATTTTGTAGCTTCAATTTTATTACAAGGCTTTACTGCTAGATCAAGAATAAGGTGCTGAGGAATTTGCAGAGTAGTTATAGTACAATATTAATATAATACTATTAAACTAATAAATATATAAACAGATATGGTATATTAAAGAAAGAGTAACAACAAAAAGCAGGGGAATGACAGGATAATGTAGATTGAAAGGAAGGAGGTCATCTGATCCAACCTTTAGCTCAAAACAAGATTTGTTTTGATTACATTAGAATTGAAACATGTAAAACTTGTTTAGAGTTGCAAAACATGTCTGTAGTGATGGTTCAGGAAAAGAGGGGGTCAAGATGACGATGCCATTGCCGTGTGTGGCACTAAGTTCATTTTGTACATGTGGTCTTGAAGCGATTCTGCCTGTTTGGCCCATATACTTCCAGGCAAATTAGACCCTTGTCAGATGTAAGAAATGTAATTGACTGGGTGCTTTTCAGCTAAACATTTTTGCTCTTTAAAATTCCAACTTCTAAGCTGTTTCAGGACCAGGATAAAATTTCTAGTGGAAGTCTGATTGAATCATCTAGTCCACTTCAACAGCACTAGGGAATAAAAGGAACAAATAATAATCGTCACTCCTTGACTTAAGTAATTGAAATGAGAAGACACAACAAATGTTCAAGGAACAAGATCTGTTGAATCTGTTGAGTAACAATATTCTGACCTCTTGTAAGTCAAAGGAAATCTTGCCATTTAATTCCCTAGGACTTTGCTTCTCCCTCCATTTTATTTGAATAAATACTCATTTCATCCTTAATAGACTTTAAATTAAATAGTGAATTTGGCGAGAATGCATAAGGTGCAAAATATAGACTCATCTGTTCTGTATTGATATTATTTTCTTGCCCATGCAGCAGAGCTATTTTAAAACTAGTTTTCCATCTGTGAAGAGAATATTAGGGAACTCTAAAAATACGCAAGGACTGTTCATATTTGCTGGTTCAGTGGTGTTGATTCAGTCCTAGTATTACTGAATGTTTGGCCAGGATTAATCTAAAGATAATTTTATTGGTGTCTTATTTTTAATGTACATATGACAATTTCCAGGCTATTTAAAAGATTTGAATCTCTCAATCTCGTTGAAATATACATGAAGCATGCCTCCAAATTAATTTGGGTGATTTTGAATATTACTTTTACAAAGCATCTTTCATTATGACTAGGGTGGAATTAAGCAATATGACTTATAGTGTCAGTCTCTGTTATCCAACAGAGCAGGCCGGAAGCCTGTTCAGTCAATTCCTGGGTAGCCCTATGCAAGTCCCCTCTCTGCTGAACGTTCTTGGCAAAGTTGGTAGTATTGTTCTGCATGGTGACCCTGGGCTTCTGTTTTGCAGAGATATACAGACCTCTCCATTCAAAATACTAGATCTCTGAACTGCTCTTTGTAAATGTGCCCCTCTCTCCTCTCCTTGGACTATAGCAGCAATTTAGCATGATTACACTCTTAATTTTGGAATCTCACTACAAGCCCTCATAAAAAGTCCCTTCCCAGCTTTCTTGTTGGAAGCCTTCAGATATAGGAAGGCTGCAATTTTGTCTCCCTGGAGTCTTCTCCAGGCTGAAAAATTCTCCCAGCCCATCCTTGCAGGAGAGGTGTTCTAGCCCTCTGATCAACTTCATGGCCCTCTTCCCGACCAACTCTAACAAGTTTATGTCCTTCTTGTGCTGGAGGCTCCAGAGCTGGACGCAGTACTCCAACAGGGGTCTCATGAAAGGGGAGTAGAGGGGCAGAATCACCTCCATTGACCTGCTGGTCACACTTCTTTTGATGCAGCCCAGGATACGTCTGACTTTTTTGTCTGCACTCGCACATTGCTGGCTCATGTTGGCCTTTTCATCAACCAGCACCCCCAGGTATTTCTCCTCTCAGTTCAATCAGTGTATTTCTGCTCTCAATCTACTCATTTCCCAGCCTGTATTTCTGCTTGGGATTGGCCCCACCCATATGCAGGACCTTACACTTGGCCCTGTTGAACTTCATGAGGTGTGCATGGGCCCATGTCTCAACGCCATCAAGGTCTCTCTGGATGGCATCCCTTCCCTCCAACATGCTGACCACACCACACAGCTTGGTGGTGTTCATGAACTTGCTGAGGGTGCCCTCAATTCCACTGTTCATATCACTGACAAAGATGTTAAATAGCACTGATCCCAGTACAAATCCTTGTAGAAGACCACTTGCCATTGGTCTCCACTTGGATATTGAACTGTTGATCGCAACTCTTTGAGTGTGACCATCCAGCCAACTCCTTATCCACTGAATAGTCCATCCATCAAAACCATATCTTTCCAATTTACAGACCAGGATGCCATGTGGGACAGTATCAAATGCTTTGCATAAGTCTAGGTAGATGACATTGGTTGCTCTTCTCTTATCCACTGATGTAACTTCATCATAAAAGGTCACCAAATTTGTCAGCCAAGATTTGCCATTGATGAAGCCATGCTGGTTGCCACCAATCAAATCCTCATTTTCCATGTGCCTTAGCAGAGGCTTCAGGAGGATCTGCTCCATGATCTTGACAGGCACAGAGGTGAGACCGACTGGCCTGTAGTGTCCTGGGTGTTCCTTTTTTATCCTTTTGAAACTAGGGGTTATGTTTCCCCTTTTCTAATCAGTGGCAGCTTCACCAGACTGTCATGACCTTTCAAACACAATGGAAAACAGCTTAGCAGCTTCATCTGCCAGTTCCCTCAAGACCCACAGCTGGAACTTATCAGGTCCCATAGACTTGTACATCTTCACATTTTTTAGATGGTCTCAAACCTGGTCTTCACTTACAGTGCGTGTATCTCCTTCCCTTCAAAGTCCCTGCCGTGGCCTTCTGCAACTTGAGCCATATGGCTAGAGCCTTTGCTAGTGAAGAGTGAGGTAAGGAAGTAGTTGAGTACCTTGTCCTTCTCCATATCCCTTGTGACCAGATGACAGTGATTTATTTTTTTTTTCCTTTACAGAGGTGAAAAATGGTAAAGACAGTTATTCTGAAGTGGAAGTGTGTGATCTCTGCAATTAATGAAAATACGGCCTGTTTTTGAAAGGTCAAGAAACTGAAATGTTGTTGTTACAGAGTCATTATGCTGCTTGCTATAAAACAGTGTGAGAATAACAGACTTTGACAGGGAAAGCAGTATGTAGACTTTTGTTAAACACTGTCAAACAGCTTAAATTGAAAAAGTCCAAACTAATAAAGATATTTACTGGTTTCTTGTCAAAAACAAACAAACCAACAGGG
>JAVSBS010024341.1:21201-50126 GCA_033124195.1 Coracias cyanogaster
AAAAACAAAAAAACAAACACCCCCCCCCCCCCCCAAAAAAAAAAAGAAAAAAAATACTACAGGGATTATTTTTAATATTGTCCTAAGCTGTACTCAAACAAAATATAGCACTGAATTGTTGCAAAAAGAACACCTCAGGAAGGTCAGTTCAGACTGAATAAACCATTTTATTAGTGTAGATGAGGGCTGGGCTTGCTGCTCCTCACTTTGACTTTCCAAACAAGCATAAGCTTCTTTAATGAAGGAAAAAAAACCCAACCAAACAAAAATGAGATATTCTATTATGAGGAAGACCTAGGTACCCTTAAGAAATGGTTATCCCTTGTCAGAACATGAGATAAGGCAGTCAGAAGTAAAGGGAGAAGTATGAAAGCAATAGGTACATTATGGACCAGCTAGTCTGGTTTATGATAAACAGCAGAGAATAATTTGCATGGGATAAGGGTAGAAATACAAGCTTAGCCAATGAGCTCAGAGAGACCAGATGAAGATCAGATGTAACATTGGGCCAGTAAGAAAGAAGACAGATACATAAGCTCAGTATAAGAAGGGGACAAGTACGATTTGATCCTCCTGTACCCAGATCTGAGACGGTACAATTCTGGGGGCAATTCCAATTTGTTCTATGAAGAAGGGAAATTATTTTAAAAACGGGTTGTTTCCCTGCTGCATATTTAGATAGTCAGAATGATTTTCCCATTCCCTGAGTTCTCTGAGGTTTCAGGTTTCTGGCTTGCCTCTGACATATAAAAGCTCCAAAGCAGATGATCCAGAGCTCAGCCCTGCCATTTAGAATCATTCCTCAGGGAGAATCCCTTTGGCTCACACTGTTTAGCTGCTATTGAAGCACTGGCAAGATGACCAGTGCTTTAGGCGTTAGCTCCTCAACTTTTATTGCTAAACAGAACATTTGATTGTTCCCTTTCTCTAAGACCCTATCCATAGACTGGGTTAAATTGATCATGAAACTGCATCCCAAAAGTGAAAAATCTATTATAAAGATTAGATAGTGAGCTACTGAGAAATTTATATTTAAAGAAGTCAGATTCTTAAACTCTAATGAACTCCCATGGATTTTGATGAGAATTTAATCAAACTATGCATCTTGAATCTCTTACTGAAATTTATTATATCATTTATCTTCCCTACAAGGCCTGTTCAGATAGATACATTTTATTAAGGAAAATAGGCTTCAATATATCAGTAAGACAGATTAAAAAATGCAGTGATTAAGTTATTTACAGCTCATACAAATAAATCTAAAACAGATAATGGGACATTTCTAACATGTGGGGCATGTGGCACACACTTAGGGTTGATGTAGCAATATTATTTCTCCTTGTGGATCTTCAAGCAGCTGCTAGAAAATATCTTGTAGTCAAAGGCAACCTTAAATTTGTCAGATTGTTCTGTGCAATAGCTGTAATATAACAGAGCAGACAAACAGAAATAAGCCAGCATTTCTGTGTTAATACCTTTGCTTTGGACCAGCATTTTTCAGCATCCTTAGCACAGAAATAACCCACAAACTGATGGCATTGCCCTTACACCTTCATTCCTGAGTGCTGGAATACCATTCTGAAATAAAGACATAAATTAATGTATCCTTTTTTCATGTTACATACTAAAGAGTCATTGAAAATTAAAGCTGATAACGCAGAAGTACAATTACAATAACTCTGTTTTGGCTTAATAACAGATTCAGGACACATATGCAACATAATTTGAAAATAATTGAAACTGAACAAATACTCCAAGTAGTTCATGGATGTGTGAATAAGATGTGAACAAAGAGATGTTATTAGTTATATTCTGCCAGGTTTGGGCTTGGAAACAGACCTCCTGAGTATACTCAAGAGAGTATATTCTCAGATGTTGGTATAAGAATTAGGTATGAAAGCTGTACATGATTATAAGTTGGAAGCTACTGGCAATGAACCATATCATAGTACAAGAAAAAATTTTTTGACCAGAAAAACACAATATACTGCATAAAGGCCTTGATTTCAAGAGTCATCAAATAACTTGATCTGTAGTGGTTGGGTGGCAACAAAAGAAATTAGACACTCTTAGAATCCCTGTTATCTTAAGACAACTATGCTTTATTAAGGTAGTGAGGCCATGAAAACAGATAATAGAACCATTGGAACCATCAAATTAGGTGGGTTTTTCACTACAATAAGTAAGATTTTAAGAACACTGTATAAAACTTAGGGAGGCCTGATGTATAACCATGCAGGTATATCAGATATAAAATAGAGATTAAAAAGTCTCTGAATGATAGGGGAAATAGTAAACACTCCTTAAGAAATTAATCAGCAGAACTTGGCTTGTATAGTCTGGTGAGAGGGAACTTAATTACTTCATGTAAGTACATTTTGGTATGAGAAGAACATATTTAATGGTAGCAATAGAGTAGAAATATTTATCTTAGAAGATGGTCTAGTGGTTAGGGAGATGTTGGGATTAAGGTTGGACCTAATAATCCTGGAGGTCCTTTCCAACTATAATGATTCTCTTCTCTTCTACGATTCTGTAATTCTGGCAGAAATTGGTATAAGCAAACTCATCAAAAATACAGTTACAATGAAAATTAACTTACATCACAAATGTTGAAATAGGCTCCCAAATAAGACAGATAAGGTAAGAATATTGCATTGTTCCAACGTGAAGCTTAGTAAGTTTATGGGGAAAAATGACAGTAGAGGGATGAACCTGAAATTAAAAATTTAAGTCTATGAGAGGAAGTTATGGATTTTTAATCTTCTGATATTCCCCAAAATGGAGGCAGGAGGATATGAAAGGATGCATAACTGCCATCTGTTGTGATATATTTATACACAATAAATCCAAATTACTGTTGCTTTCCTCCCATGGCCAGGAATATCTTTTCTGTCTTCTAAATAACTCTGATTTTTTCCATTACTCCTTTAGAAGGAAGACGAGTGGCACAGCTGAAGAGAAGACATTAAGTGAATCGTCTTACCACTTCTGGTGCTAATGAGAAGTGTCTTGTGACCACAGTCAGTGAGATTTGCTCACAGTAACCCACCACTCAGTGAATTTTCCCACAATCAGACTGTCTTGAGGTTTTCTGCACTTATTTCAATGTGGCTTTAGGTTCACCCTACAAATCACCTGCTGTTGCAAGAGACTAAAATGTTGGAGGTAACAAAGTAAGAGGTAAACCAAAATTTTCTCAATAATTTGCCTCTTATAGCACCAATGGATCCCCAGTGAACAAGGCACGAAATGTTTCCCGAGATATGTTTAGGAGTTTTTTTGAGGAAGGATTTTTATTCTGTAATAGCTCTAAATGGTTAAATCCTCCATGCCTTTAAATCAGGAACGCCCTAGATTTCTCAGGCTATTTTCCAGTTTTGGAATACAGTTTTTTTTATCATTTCATCTTTTTCATAAAGGTCTGATGGCTTTGAAGGTAACACGGGTGAGAATGACTTGGAGTAGATGTTTGAAAGGCCCATTGGATTAAAGATTGCAAGCATGATGGTTAGTGCTGATGATTTATGAGTCATACTAATCTTTTGTTCCTGCATCATTTAAGCCAGTCAGTCTTCAGGCCACCCACATCTCTTAGCTTAATATGAGTTAGTAGGAGTCAATAATTAACTTAAAGGAGATCAATTAAAGAAAAACAGTGACACAGATTACCCCCAAATACACAGTGCAAGTTTCCCACCTGCACCATGTAAGTTTTTCTATCTGTCCAAAGACATGCTGTATACAAGAGGTTTGATTATAAACCCATTAAGTCAGTAGCTGATGCTGTACTTAATAAAAAGTGATGAAGTGTGACTGCAGCATATCTTGTACATTATTGTAATAATTTCTAGACGGAGTGGCTAGAGAAATGTGTTGAGTTATAAGGCTGCCATCTCTGAATGAAGAAAAGAGCTGTAAGAATGTTTAAGGGTGATGAGGGCATTTGGAAATCAGTGCTTTTGCATAGGCTGCGCAATGTGCCCTTCACCAGCCTGATAGTGGATTAATGCCCATATAGCAAACTAGAAGCTGTCATAATTATTATGTTTTATTCAGTCCTTCTTGATGAACAGAAATAAATGTGATTGAATATGTACTTAAAGATTAGTCGTTGCTTAATATGTTGTACTGTGGTTTGCATTATAAAAATTTAGAAAGTAAAGCAAAGCATGATTTGGTTATCTTAAACCCACAGTTCTTTATTTCACCTGCCTAGCATCTTTTTCCCCCATGAACCTCAAACTGCTGAGGAAAGGTAGAAATGTAATGTTATCAAATAATTCACTATAAAATGTTTCACTTTTTATTATTGCATGTTGAGTATCTGTGACTGAAACAAGTCTTATGGAAGCAAAGCCTTGACTACTTGTCATTCCAAACACAGGCCAGGTATGGAAGAGCCAGAGACCAGTAAGGATAGCATATTATCCAGCTGTGACCCTTGTTGTTTTTTTCCCTTCTCATTTAGTTTTACATTTTGAAAGGTGGCTGAAGTATACAGTATTCTTTTCTTTGCAAATGAAGCAGATTTTTGAGAAGTGCTGTCCTAAGTTATTTTCTGTATTATGGCTCTGTAATGTGATACATTAAATTCTTACCAAGAATAAATTCAACCAGTAAAGGTTTAACAGATTCTGATCTCATTTGCAGCCAGGGAGGTCCATGGTGCCCATCAGTTCTTAGTCCATTTGAAGTCAGCTCCAGGAGGAGCAGTGTATGGCTTTTATACCATTGACATCAGTGAAGTTAGTCTGTGTTTACCCTCATGCCAATAAGATCAGAATTGTTCTTAGTATTCCAGAAGTGAAAAATCCCTAGACATCCTAAATATAATTTCTATAGAAGCTCCAGGTACCTCAGAATGCTTCATCTTGATGAAAAACAGAAGGGATTTCAAGAAATTACAGGTTATCATCTATTGTAAGTCTCTAAACAAACAGTTTAGGCCATACAGTGCTCATGTTCTCAGGGGGAGTGTCTTTACTAAATGCGAGTAGGTTACGTAAGTCCAGTTAACTGATTTAGGAACAGTACAGGGAACAGATAACAAATCACAGAGACCCAATTCTCTCTGTGATCTCTCCCCATAGAAGGCTACTGTATTTCCTTTAGAGTGCTGTTGGACAATATCATAAGAAATTAGCACAGACTTTTAACTGATTCATGTGACTTGAAGAGCTGTCATTAAATATATTAATCTAGAAAGACTGTCAGATGGAATACGTGCATGAATGAGGGAGAGGATTGCAGGCAGACAAACCAGAAGGACATTGGGATGAAGTTTTGCCTATGCCAGTGCTACAAGGTTACTGTATAACACAGCCATACATTAGATCACCTCATCTAACTTGATTTAAAGTCAAGCATTTTGCCTAAACTTGTTATCTAGGTTTCTCTATAGCCAAGAGAGAAAAGTAGTATCTCTAGTAATGAATTATCTTACCTAGAAGAGGCATCCAAGATATAATGAATTAAGCAAGAGAGATTGAAGTGCTGGGGCCTGAGTTGTGGGCCCCGAGTTAGAGTTGACCTGTGAATGAGTCGCAACCTAGCAGAATGCTTTGTTTTTCCTATTGGCTTCATGTTCCAGAGGCAGAACTTGACCCACCTGTGTCTGTGTGGCTCCACCCTCACCCAGGTGGTCATGGTTGGGGTGGTGGGCAAGGCCAGGGCTATATTAACCAGGAACCAAGCAGTTAGAAAAGTTCACTGTTGGGTGTGGCTTCTACTGGAGCTGGTTGCACCTTGGTGAGCTCTTTCAGTGGTGTCCTTCCATGTGAGGGGCTACTGAGGAAGCCATCTCTATCTGTTGTGTCCAGCAAGTGATACTGGCAGCACAGTGGGCAGTGGTGGAGCTGGCCCCACAGGAACCTATGGCAGGACTGTCTGAAAGAAGACTTCTGAAGGTATGTACCAGAGTTCAGCATTGTCCTGTGTGATCAGGCAACTGATGGCAGCATAAAATGATGATGGCTGAAACAACACAACAGAGGTGCCTTTACCCACTGTGTATTGTCATAATGTTACTTAGCTTGCTTAGACTGAACTCTTAACTTTAAGATGGATGAATTAAAGGAAGAGTATCTCAACCTTGCTCACATCTTTTTACATCTTTGCATGTGTTTTTTCACTTCACTTGTTCAGCTAAGGACTACAGATGTTTTTTGTTCTTTTGTGGAAGAAGTGAGCTTTTACAGCTCATGGTATTTGGTGCTGAAGCTGATGAGGACTGTACTCTGATCATTTAAACTTACAAATAAAGCTGATTCTGGGGGAAAAGAAGTATTGCTAGGTTATTGGCATCTTTAATATAGATTGCTCCCAAGTTAGGAAATATTTTTTACTTTAATGTTGCTAATTCTGCTTCTGTTACTAGGTATCACAGTTTTCTGTATGGGAGGCTGAGCTGAGCCTAACAGGAGACATGTGTCAGAAGCATCTTATTGTGACTGGCTGGGTGGGACCATGTATTCTTGGCTTCGGCTCCCTCAGAAAAGGGTATTTCCAGGACTCAAAGGGTACTGGTAGGCTGTTGGTGTAGCCACCATGGATGCATAGAAGATTAAGCAGTTGTCTACCTTGTCTGGCCTCTTGGAGGATCCTCCTCTTGTGGGGTTGCTGTATGCCCAAGTACAGCAATTGTTGATTGCTACTATGATGGTACACCAGCAGTGGTATGGCATCAAGGATTCCTGGTCAGAACATTCATTACTTGAGTCCTATAATAGCAAGCCAGTAGTCCCTTAGATATTACTCTGAGGTTAATGTCACACTCTAACCTCCAAAGGTGTTTTGCATATGTATAAATGTTTTTAAAGCATTTTTATATGATAATTATCAGTTATTTTACAAAAGGGAAGGAAGGGAGGAAGGAAGAGTAGGAGATAGGGAGGGAAGGTGATAGGGAAAGAGAAACACAGAAAAATGACTTTATTTGGATAGTATAACTGAAGTTCTGCTCGAGAAAAAACAGAATGTTTGTGGCTTTGACCTCTGTAGACCTGAGGCTTCAGCACTTATGTCTGAGCATTTAGTTAGTATAAATACTTTGTCTAAATGCCTTAATCATAAGACTGTTCAGAGACCTTATTTTGGACTTGAAATACTCTTCCTTGTGAAGCAGGTGAACACATCATTTATGAACAATTCACATCTGGAAAAAAAAGAAAAATGTCAAATGCCCTGTCTGTTTTTCACATCTCCATTTCTTTGTGTTTAGTGTGTATTTGCTTTGTGTTCTTACCATGTGCAAGGTGATACCATCTAGAGGAGGTATTTATGTTGCCATCAAATGTAACCACAAAGTAGGGCTTCATGAATATAGGTGCCCTATGTCTGCATGGCATAGAGTAGCTTATTACCATTTCTTGAAGATTAAAGACTGAGAAACAGAAAGGTTGTTTCCTTCAGAGGGATGATGAACACCATGGAGAAAGAAACTCGTGTCTTCCAAACACTTCAGTCAGTGTATCATCTCCATCTTCTCATTGCATCTCATCTTTTTATAAGCTGCTTACAGCCATGTTGAGCTGGTTTAGGGACTCATCTCTGCTCAGTTTTGACCTAAGTTTTCAGGCACAAGTGCCAGAAGGTGACAGATATTGGATTTTTCATAGTGGGGGCTGACATAAATAGGAGCTTGGAGCACAGATATTTTAAAAGACACATTTGAGAGACACGATGGTTCCAGGTTCAGACTGAAAATCTACCAATACTCTTAAACACTGATTTTGGGGAAATAAGGTATGAGCTGTCATACTGCTCATATAAAATTGCCAGCCTTTGTGCTTTATAAGGTGTCTCTCAGACATGTGTTCCTATGAATCTGCAGGCAAGTGTTGCACCTGTCTTGAAATTCCTCTGCCTATGCTCTGAGATGACTGAAACTTTGCTCACACTTGTCTGTGAACCATTTAACTGCATTATCATATCCATTTCATATGGAAAACTTAGTCTCTGCCTGTGGCAGTAAGAATGAAATGACTGTGTCTGCAAAGGAAACCAAGGATGCAAATCACTCTTACACAGGGAATTGTATCTCTGAATTTGCCTGTTTACATTCTCAGTGAATATTCTCTGCCTTTCAATTTATCTTTATTTTTTCTTCTTTTCTCAGTTGTTTGAATTAAAGATAGTCTGTTCTGAAGATTTGGTGAGTTTCCACTTTGGTTTTCATTTTTTTTTGTTAACATATGTTGCCTGTGGCATCACCCGTTGCAGGCACAGATGAAGGTGAATGCATCATCAGCATATTGAATGAAGAGGCCGTCTTGTGGAATTGTCTAAGTGATATGCCTGCTTATTTGCATCGTAATAAGGCCTTATGACAAAAACCCCTCCAGGTCACTTTGTCTGAATCTTTGTGGTATGTTAATATGGCTGTAATGAATTGCAAATTGTACACGGTACAAATGCACTTGGATGCAGACTGTGCAATTGCTTCAGTAACCTGTAAAAGCCAAACCCCATCTGTGTCCTTTCAGATGCTTTCAGTGGCTTCACTGAGCTTTGAATCAGATATGTACAACTGGATAATTCAGTGCTGGAATTTTAATACTATGTTCAATCAAAAATTTGGGATTGATAACAAAGTTCCTAATGCTTGAAATAACATGACACTGATAAATGTAGAACTGGGATTAATCTGTCTTAATTTTAGGTACATAGATTGCCCACAGCCATACCTGAGGGAGTTGTCTGGTCTCTATTTTTTGTCAACTAAAGGAGCGTCACTCTTCTCATCTTCTCATGACAACTAAAATAGGCCTACAAATTACACTTCAGAAGTGTCTATTTGTGTTCACTGATTGTAAAGGAGTCCAGAAAAACAGCTCTGATTTAGACATAGGCATTGAAAACACTCAGAGTGAGGTGGGATGAATCCCACTTTAACAGCTTTTGACAGTCACAATGAGACTGACACCTAATTTTTTTGCACTTCTACTTTACATTACTCAGTGTATTCATCCTCTACAATTAATGGGATACACTGCACCTAACTTTAGACAATCCTCATGTTGACATCTGTGTATGAGTGGATCAACCTGGGTTCCAATTATTTGTGGGAACAATTAGACACTTGCAGACTATAATTAGACACTACAGACATTTGTATTCATCAGATGAATTGCACCCAAGGAGTCCTTATTTCCCTGTTCTGTCTGTTGAGGTTAGGCATCCAGGAAAGCAGAAAGCTAATGGACATGTAATTGCAGTTTTCCACAACTTAAGTTTCACAGGGAAGAAGGAGCCATGCACTGAGCTGCGTGATGAAAGGATCAAGAGGAGGTTGTCAAAATGGGTAGCAAGTAGAATCCTGGTTATAAATAAGGAAAAGAAATCTTCATTTGGGACATTTTATTCTAGTCTGTAAGGTTCACAGAAGATACTTTGTGACTGGTGGTCGGATACTGAGAGAGTATGCCCAGAGATACTAGTCGGATACTGGATACAGAGATACTGGTCGGATGCCCAGAGAGGCTAGGAAACTTATCAAAGCCCTGCTTTAACTATGAAGTGGGACTACCAGCCCAAATTACTCTATGACTTTGAGGTATAAACCACCATGAAGATGGAGGGAAGTGGAGAGATGCTTCCATACCTGAGATATATCCCCATGCAACACTCCGCTGGTACCATCAAGCTCTTGAAGACAGCTTCCACCTGTCACTGAGCTGAAGTGGAATTGGTCTGATTAATTGGGGCAAAATAAAGCTAAAAAGCCTCTCTTTGCAGTCAATGAATACAGTAATTACTTCTCAGCAAGACTCTTTTCCTAGAGCAGACTTATAAAGCGGGTTAGATGAATGCACCTTGGATGCACTCTCTCAATCTTCTTAAAATAAATAAAGCTGATCACAGAGTCTGAATTCTCCCTGGAAAAATGCAGCGGCTCCGGAGGAGGCAATTGTGTTGTGCCTCAGTGAGTTACTGTGGTACCAATGATACTCTATACTGCTGCTTCTTTAATTGGCCTATGGCTGATAGTATGAAAATTAGATGCTTCAAAGTGCATTTATTTCCAATCCATCCAGGACTTGTTATTTTATTTTCTGTTTGCACTCTGCAACTGAAACTGTTTGCTGCTGGCTGCTGCCCTGAGCAGCCCCTCTGGGTACAGAGGGTTACACCGAATGTGAGCTGGGGCATAAGGTTGCCCTTTGTTTTAAGGGTAACATGAACCTCCAGTCACTAAGGTTCAAAGAAGCGTGAACTACTTACAGCGTTGAGAGCTGTCAGCAAGACAAGGGAAGGGTTGTGTGCAGCACAAGGCTCTATTTTTATGACTTCCAGGGTCTGTTATTCATCAGTGGCCTAGCAGACAGCAACCTTTCCTTTATCTTCTGTTCCTGGATGTTGCAGAGGAAGTACAAATGGGGATTACCTGATTCAGAGAATCTGATTTGTTTATCAGGAGATGTGAGAAATGGGCATTGCAACTTGTGCTTTTCATCTAAAAATGCTGGTGTGCAAAGGAGTTAAGCAACATTTTCAGACTGTGTTTTCAATCTCCTCTTAATATGTATGAACTTTTTAAATTCAGATGATTTTTTAAGGGTTACATCTTAAAGACCAGCTGGTGGGGAAGAAGACTGGCTTGGCCTCGCAGAAAACTTTTTGGCTGGAACTTAGGAAAAAAAAGGGTAGTTTATGACCTTTGGAAGAAAGGGCAGGCAGCTCAGGAGGACTACAAGGATGTTGTGGGGTTATGCAGGGAGAAAATTAGAAGAGCTTAATCTGGTACTGCTGTAAAAGACAAAAAAAATGTTGCTAATGATTACATATAGAAACAAAGGAGGGCGAAGGAGAATTCATAGATTCATAGAATGTCAGGTTGGAAGGGACCTCAAGGACCATCTAGTCTAAGAGTAGTTTAAGTGAGATGGACCAGCACCCTGTCAAGATCAGTCTTGAAACTCTCTAATGACAAGAAAGGGTTAGTGACCTTCTACACCACTTAGACATATACAAGTCTATGAGGACAGAGGAGATCTATGCAAAGGTACTGAGGGTGCTGGTGGAAGTGCTCACCAAGCCATTTCCCATCATTTATCAGTAGTCCTGGCTAACTGGGGAGGTCCTAGTTGACTGGAAGTTAACTCCCATCTACAAGAAGGGCCAGAAGGAGGATAGAGGGAACTATAGGCCTATCAGCCTGACCTCGGTGCCAGGAAAGGTTATGGAACAGATCACCTTGTCTGCCAAATTCAGCTGGTTGAATTTGAGCCAGCATGTGCCCAGGTAGCCAAGAAGGGTCAATAGCATTCTGGCTTGTATCACAAGTAGTGTGGCCAGCAGGACTAGGGAAGTGAACATGTCCCTGTATTTGGCACTGGCGAGGCTGCACCTCGAATACTGTGCTCAGTTTTAGGCACCTCACTCCAAGGACACTGAGGTGCTGTAGCGGGTCTAAAGAAGGGCAATGAAGCTGGGCAAGGGCCTAGAGCACAAGTATTAAGTGGAGCAACTGAGGGAACTGGTTGCTCAGTCTGGAGAAAAGGAGGCTGAGGGGAGGCCTTCTTGCTCTCCACCACTACCTGAAAGGAGGTTGCAGTGTGGTGGGTGTCAATCTTTTCTCCCAAGTAACAAGAAATAGGACAACAAAAAAATGGCCTTAAGTTGTGCCAGAGGAGGTTTAGGTTGGGATTAGGAAACGTTTCTTCACCAGAAAGGGTTGTCAAGCATTGGAACAGGCTGCTTGGGAAGTGATTGGGTCCCCATCCCTGGAGGTATTTAAAAGATATGTAGATGTGGTGCTGAGGTACATGGTTTAGTGGTGGACTTGGTAGTACTAGATTAACAGTTGAATTCAATGATCTTAAAGGTGTTTTCCAATTAAAATGGTTTCATGATTCTATGATCTATAGTCAATTGATAGGTTATGACATCCCTAAATCACAGGGAATGAAATAGTGTCTATTCTTGGAGCAAATACTGTTCAATGGGGCTATGTAGAAGAGGCTGAAATGCAGACACTGATAAATTTCTTCTGACTTTCAAAAGAGCATTTTACTCATGGAGGGTTGATGACATTTTGATAGAGAGTGACAGCCTGTTAGGCTCCCTGGCAACAGTTCCCTCTCCACCCCTGATGCAGCAGGAAGGAGAAGTCAGGGCTTCTGTTCCTCTGACTGATTTGTCTGAAACTCTAGAGCCTGAGGAAGAACATCTTTTACCCTGCTCAGTACTACATGAAATCCTTGTAGGAAAAAATCAGCAACCTATTGTGCTTCACAGATGCTTCCCTTGTACATAAAACCCTCAATTAACTAGCAGCATCTTCAAAGTAGTAATGTGTGAGATAAATAAGGAGCAGGAATGATAAATGGATAATATCAATGTGTTTTGATGTAGAAATGATATGGTAGTAGTCTCAGAACAGTTCATCATCCCTTATGATCTTGCTGGCATTTAAGCCAGTCTTCAAGCTTCACAGAAGATACCTTGTCACACATGCATCATGTTCACTGCATATTGCTATTCCTACCACTGCATTCTTTCTCCGCTGCCAGAATTCAACTGAGAGCATAGAGAGAGGAGAGGAACCTGTTTTGTATTTGTACACAAAATTCTCTTATTGACTAGCTTGTCTTCCAGCTTCCTCTCTGAGATTAGGAATGTACCCAAGGGAACTGGCCCTCAGAACAGGTTTTTCCAACAAATCTTTTTGCAAGTACAATTTTTTAAAGTTTCATGGAACAAGAGAAGGTAATACCAAGCATCTGGGCTCACTGTGCAAAAAACCACTGTCTGAAGCTGTGCTCTACATCAGATAACTTTGTGAAAATGTTCGTAAGAACAACATTTTGACAAGGTACAATGTACAGCTTCTCTCAGTGCTGCCGAGGAAGAAAAGATGACAATTTCATAAAATAATGCTGCTTAGGATGAATGTGTTTTTCGTGTCTGTTTCTTTTTACTCATGTTTCTCTGTAGACCACACAGACATATCTATGCCCGTATAAGCCATATTTATGAACAGTATACATACTCAAAAAGTTGCTCTAATTTTGAATAGCTTTTAGATCAGAAAATGTAGAAGGGATGGGCATCACTGGGTTTTTAAGTGGATATTATCTCATTTTAATATTTAAAAATGTTCATAGATTTTATCTTCCAAATTTAGCACAATTTCCTGAATTCCCTTATCACTGAAAACCATTGCATTTTTGTACTCACATATCATTGAAATATCTTTGTATATCTTACTAAGTTTACATACTGGGTTATATTTCTCCTGTCCAGCTCTCAGATGGACGGTTGGAACTAAAAACCATTCTGTACCCATTTTGAGGAGGGGGCAGTCAAATTAATAGTCTGTGGTAGCTTCTCAGCAGAAAAATACAGATACATTCACAATTATTGATTCTGTTAACCTGTGTTCCACTGCAAACTGAGAATAGGTCAGTCACATTTCTCCTTTATTTTGAGAACAAATTGAGAATAGATTGCAAGGAGTAAGGACCTTTATTTATCTCAAGGCACTTCAAGAACTTTAAAATCAAGATTTGTGTTCCTCCAAATCATAGGACTGCCTTAAAAAGATTGTGATATTCAGGATTTAGATAAATGGCATTCTGTGTGTTTGTCCCCTTTGTTTTGAGACCTTCAGGGTTTGCATATGTCACCTTGAAGTTTTTCACTGAAACTAATAGAATTAGAAAAGATTAATGACAAGCCTAAAACCACACATCAAATCTACACTGGAGTTTGTATAGAACACTTTCTTCTCTCCAGGAAAGTCTGAATCCTCACACTCTCTTCTGGCTCTTGGAAAATGTTTTCTCCCAGATAGATATGTGCTTATGCCCTCCCACTTTCAAAGGTAAGGTAAAAAAATGTTCTTACAAAGAAATGCAGTGTCTTGCCTTTTACAATCACCACTTGCCAGCTTTCATTATTGCTGTGTCTATTCTGTGTTTATTCTCTGCCTGGAGCAGTAATATTTTAATGTTAAAAAAAAAAAAGCTTGATGTCCTCTAGGAAAATAAAGAGTCTGAAAGACAAGAAAGTGGATGTGTGCGTGAGCATGTGGAATTGCTTGGCAGCTTCTCTGTCTATTACTTTATCTCTGATCATATCAACATCATTTTCCCTTCAAGCAAACCAAATGCTTTGAAGTGATGACACCAAGTCATTGAAAAGCTGTCAAAAGCAGACAACAGAGGAAAAAAAGGGATGCATGTCATGTCTGAGGTAGCTGGTACAGCGATGTGCCACAGTTTTGGTTATCAGTTGAAACTCACAGGGACCACCACATCACATGTATGTGTGTGAAAGGCATGGGTATATTAGTGGAGAGCATTGAACTGCCACTGGCTGTATAAAAAGATATTCAGTTTATACATGAAAAAAGTGAATGGGCAGTAATCAAATGCCTCATGCTACCATGGTATATGACTTATTGTTTTTGTGGTGTGTGCAAAGATGAAGTTGACATACAGACATTCTCATTCCTCCAATTTCCTTTTGTAGCATTGCAATGAACAAACTAATCCAGAATTATTAGTGTTAGAACATATCTGTACTGTATTTATCCAAGTAAAACACAGATGAAAGACTATGGTAATGCAGTCCCTTGTGTTATCCAGTCTCCTTAATAAATAATTTTTGAGAAACATTAGTGGAATTAAAGAAATGAAAGCCGCCTAACCATGTTGCAAATATCTTTGATTCTGACTGGCAAAGATTATATGTTGTATATTATAATCTGTAGTGTGTATGGAGGTGCACCTTAAAATGTGACAGGATTGGAATGAAGCTTCATGGTACTGATGATTCTATAGGAGTGATGAATGTTTGGTTACTCCATTTCTAACCCGTTTCAGACTGGTGGGAAAGTATGTGTCATGAACTACTAGTAAAACAGCTTTCCAGGAAACAGCCAGGAGCTGTCAGACAGAACATGCTGAATAACAGAAAACACAATTTTTGTCATGTTTTGTCTAGAGCTCAGGTAGAAGAACTTTCAGCACCCGTATCGGATTGATGCAGTCTCCTCCCCTTCCAACCTTCATTTTGGTCTCCAAGAACTGTGCATGTGCAGATTTGATGCCTTGCTAGCAGACTTCCACAGATATTTCAGTTTCTGTGGCCTAAAAGGTAAACGTTGGCCTTGGAGTTGAAATTTATAGTCAGTACTTTAACCATGAGTAGGGAATTGAGCACAAAAGTTTGAGATATAGAAAAAGTCAGACAGCAGATGAAATGGCAAAGGGAGATGCAGACAGGCAGAAATAATAGAATCATTTTCTCCAAAAAGTTTTCTGGTGGAGGAGCTGGAGGTGTTTACCTATCTCATAGATATGCCATGATTGGAAAGCTTCCTGAGAACGTGGAAAAGCAGGATTTTGGGCCAACAATGATACTGAAGGAAAGAACAAACAAATAGAATTTGTCCCTTTATAAATGTTAGACAACTGCCTTTACCAGTGGCTTCTGCTCCTTTCAGAAAAGGAGGTTTGACAGCACCTAGCCATGCCATAGAAGACAGCCCCACATGTCAAACAATGGGTCAAAGGTGTACCATCTCCCTCCATACCTCCTATAGCAGCTGAGTTACTTGTCAGGTTACTGCACAGAGATGAGTGACTCCCAGGGCAAGAGGAATACAAGGACAAGATAGCTTTACTCTTCAGTCCCATGAGGTTTATGACCATATGAAAAAAAAAAACCCCAAACCCATATACCATGAGGTTTCATCTCTGAACATCCTCTAGCACCACCATTGGCTCTATCCCTGTCTCAGGGAGGTAAACAGGGAGAGGACAGACTAATCCTGCCGGCCCCTAGGCACTAAGCAGCTTGCAAGTATCACAGGTTTGAGGATTATTGCATACTCAGCAGTAGAAATACAGACACCTGAGATGTTTCCACATAGTCACAGAGGTCCCTTTGGGTTTGCCATCGATGATTTTTGAGGTTCTAAATTTTGTACTTTCGCAGCCAAAGTGACAGGCATTGAAGCCTCCTCCGAGGCATTTGTGTCTGTGCACTCCAGTTACTTGTCAGCAGCCCTTTCTTCATCTGTTTACAGGAGATTGTAGGATCTCTGTGCAAGGGAAGGTCCAGATGCTGCATATATCTAACTTTACACAGACATGCATGTAAGTTCAGTGAGTAAAGTAAAAATAGTAGAATTTATTATTTAGGTAAATTTCAATTACTTATGTGTAAGAAGTTGATTTTCTCCTCACAAGATAAATCCAATTAAAAAATCCTATCACCTCTCTTTTTTCCCAAGAGACATCCATAAATGGGCCTTTGCTGTTATCAGATGTGTGAAGCAACATTACTGTATATTTTCACACCTAGTTGATTACTTAACCATCTGTTCTCTCTGACAATACAGGGTATAAGACAGAAGAAAGGAAGGGGAAGAGAAATAAATGGAAATGTTGCTGTGATTGTTTTCTAATCCATCTCTTAATTTTTCATTTGAACCATAAATCCCAAGGCAATTTTTATTACAGCAGTATATGTGTTGAAATAAGGCCTATATATAAAGAGTTGTAAGAGGGTTGGGTTTTTTTTTCCTTCTCAGAATAATGGAAATATATCACAACATTCTTCATATCCTCTCTGAATGACTACAAAATAGAGGTGGGGGGAGGAGAATTTTGTAGGTAGAACATTATGTGCATTAGATGAAAATCAGTTACTTAGTAGCTCATATGTTAAAATATTCACACTTAATTTAACTTTCTTCATTCTCTGGGAGGATTGTGGGTGTGTTAATCTTTTGGGTTGATAAAATCATTTATCTAAATGGGCAGGTTGGAAATTGACTTGAAATTTTCAGTTACCTAATGTGTCCTCTTTGGCTTAAATTTATTTTTCAGACATTATTTAAAAAAAGAGGCCTGGATATATTCAAATATAGAGAGTCAAATTGCACATATTAAATTATAGATTTTGCAATTAATAAAAACCCAAACCCATTAACCTTACAATATTTTTCCCTTGACTTAAACAGAAAACCAGGCCTCTTTCACTTTGATAGCTATGCCAAGAACAAGTGCTTTGCCATCCTCTATTATTTATAGTTATTGACTTAGGTGGCATATAGAATTTTAGGGAAAAAAATCAGGTGGTATATAGAATTTTGAACTAAATTTAAAAACCATAAAGATAAGAAATCTAAAAATACACAAAGGACCCTGTAGACAAAATCTCACTGACCACACTCAATGCACAGGTGACAGCTGCCTCTGAAACAGGCACTCTTGTACCTATATGGCCACTGCCCAACTTCATGACCATCCAAACTGGAAGGAAAAGTTTGTCTCTCTTGTTCGGCCTGCTGAGGTAACAAATGTGTGTGCAACTGGGACTTAGTGAAGAAAACATTGAAATAGCATGTTAGAGGCTTTTAAAGAACCCCTCTCTTACAAGAACAAAACTTGTCCTAGGTTAAAAGAGTGACAAAAACATAGAGACTGCTTTGGTTAAGGCAATCTTAAATTAACCCTTTTGTGGACTATAGTGATCCCTACCAAGCTAACTCAATGCTTGACTCCTACAACTTTGTCACAATAAATCAGCTCCATTAAAGACAGAGCACAGCAAGTGTAGGTAAAGCATGTGGTGTTTCCCTGACCTGAATGACTGAGCAAGTCATAACAGAAAGAAGTGCCCTGTGAGTTACAGGTGCCTTTAGGATGTTAAAAGCTCTGTGGGTGTTCAGAAAGAGCAAAGGTTAATTGACAGAAAGTGCTTACTTTTTTTTTTTCACTGCTGTTTTCAGGTAAAAAGATCAGTTGGGTGGGAGGTTTCTCTTTACCTTACGGGTACTGAGCACATGAGGGGAGAAAATCCAGGGAGACTTTGGATGTGGCTACAGAGAGAGGGAGCTGGGTAACACAGGAGCTTCCTGAGAATGAGAAACTACCACAGAATTACTTACAACCCAGGAAGTCATTGCATTAACTGAAAACAACCATGAAGTCAAAGATATGTCTTGAGGAACACAGGTGGGTGGAAGAGAGTTGTGTACAAACCCTGTTAGTTTCTTATCTTTCCACTTTAGGCACTTTGAGTTTTCTTTGCTTAAAAAGTGAACTATTCTAGTTCTTACTCAGTAACACCTGGGGTTTCAGGTTTCTTTGAATGCTCACTGTAGAAAGCCTAAACTAAGCAGAACCATCTCCAAGTTTTGGTAAATGTGAGATCTTTCCACAGACCATTGGTGGGATGGGAAAACAAGACTGTTTCTGGGTCTAAGTAGACGAGTAAGTGCCAGGGGAGAGAAGCAACTGTTGCAGCAACATTGTGGAACTAGGCCTTTTTGACGAGGAGTGCGTGATGGAGATCTCTGCTCACTGATCCACAGAAATGATGAGTAGTATTCTGGAAATTAATGCACTTTTCTTCAGCTCAAGGTATTGATCTATGTTTTCTGTGTCTTTTGAATGGAAAGCTCAATTTTAATTGCAGCTTTGTGTTTTAGAAGAGGAGTTTGGTTAGCAAACCAAACCTATCATCCATCTGTGAAAATGCCTGAGCTTGTCTTGCCTTTCTTCAGGTATCCTGTCGTCTTTAACAATAATGCTTCCAAGAGAAAAGCCTTGCCACAAGTCTGTGGTCTAAAGCTATAAGTTAGGTTTGCAGTCCATCATATTTCAGATCAATAGAAAACAAAGAGCTGACACAGATCCTGCACAAAGACAGATTGCCGTTTAAAATTGGGATTAACCAAGATGGAAATGCTAAAAATACATGAAAGATAAAGTCTGAGTCACTAATGGAAAACCCTGTGTGTCATTCTGCTTATTAAAAGACAACAAACTGCCACAAAATAAATGTTCCCTGCTAATGAGCTAATATTTAATCAGTGCAGTGCTCTGCTCAGAAAAAAAAGCTTATGTTGATCACTATTTGTTAGTGGTCCTTTAAAAAGGTAGATGGAAAAATCACTCTCTCTATATTTAAATGACTCTTTTCTTCTATGCAGTGAAGCAGGAGTGTGCTGTAGTGCTTGTCATTATTTTCTTTATGACCCCAAGCCCTCAATCTCAAAGAATAAGTGATAAAATGGAGGTCCCTCTGCTTCTTACCTATGTTCTCATGCAGATATGTGCTCTTCGTACTGAAGCAGGCTTTCAAATAGAATGTTTAGTTCTAAACCTCAAGGTAACATACTTCTTTTAATTCTGATTTTCACTAGCTTTTTTTTTCACTTGACAAATAGGACTGCTGCTGCTTGTCTGGCTGTTATTGCCAGTTATATCCATCTGCTGAATCCTGTGAGATGTTAACATGCTGGGGCTAGGCAGAGTTACCTATTTTGCCCCTTAGTGCCCAGATTCCACCAACAGACCTCTGAAGGAGGGAGTCTGACAATGGAAGAGGGAGAACAAAACACACAGTGGTGAGAAGAAAGAAGATTCTGCCAAAGAACTGGATAAAAAGTAATAAAAACTGGGGTAGTGGTAGGCTGAATTTTGATAAAACACCTTGCTCTTCTGCGCCTAGCCTTTCCCCACCTTTTCAGGTTTAAAATCAATATATCTTTCCAATGAAATTCTCCATAGCCAGAAAAGGTCTAATTTCTTCTTTCCAGCTGTGACATGTATGAAATGGTGTTTCATACTGTGCAAAAAATCACCACGTGGGTAAAATTTACCTGACACCCTCCCTCTGCAGCAGATATTTTTTCCAGTAGGCCAAAGAGTTAATGCTACTTTCCTCACTCTCCGTGGCTTTTGCACCTCCCATAGTATTTTATCAATGACATAAGGGCTCCAGCTTGTTATTTAACCTTTTAATAACATGCTAGAGACTAAATCAGAAACATTTTTTTTTTCCCCACTGACTTCTAAAGCAATGCTGTCATTTACTGCATAGTGAGAGATACAGTGGTCTGCACAAAAAATTATAGATGCCCCACATGTGGTGTTGCCTCAGTAGATTCATCATTCTGGATGCTTCTTTTGGGCTGAAATACAGTTCTCTGTGACAGTACAGGACATTTGCTTCCTGCTGCTTCTGTATCTCCTCCTTCGTCCTGGTCAGGCTTTTCTCCTTTGACTACAGGAAGTCTTTTGAGTTTATTTCTTCAAACTGGCACTTGCCTAATTTTTTGACTGGTGTTTTTCCACTCTTCTGTGAACTACTGCAGGATGGGGCATCTTCTGGCTCTAGCCAGCTGCCTTTGAAAACCAATTATTTGATCCAGAGCACAGCTGTTAGGTTTAATGATTTCCCATTGGAGAGAGATTGCATTTTGCCTTGTCAGAAAATACTAAATTCAACACACTCAGAAAGGAGTCTGGTGATACAGCAGTTTTCATAGCAGTGACTTCTCATTAGCATTTAAATTTCTTTGAGTTTACCTGGACAAATTCCTGAAACTCTTATACCAATCAGTGGTAAAAAGAGGTTATAAGGACAAAAGACACAGTGCAACTATTTGTAATTGGTGGGAAGTTGGGTTCACATTCCTTCCCTTCTCCAGCAGAATAGCTGCACTCTTTAGTAAAACTGACAGTCACTATGTCTAACCATGTTCAGGTGACACTGAGTAACTACTAGTATAAAAAATGTGATGCAGACTGTTCTCTTCAGTCTTGATTTCAGTGTTTTCAGTGAGAGATTGAAGTTTCTTTAAGGAGTAACTGGGCCAAGTGGAACCTCCTAGACAGGGAAGATCAGTCTTGTTTTGGGGGAGATTTTGATATTTCATATGGCAGAGGAGGTATGAGGACTGAAAGCAGTGGTAGCCGTTTGAGGTGCCCTAAGAGAGCCTCCTGTTCTCCAACTATTTCTCTAGAAGGCCATGGGCCTTCTAGAGGTCTGTTACATCTGCTGGCTCTAACTGAATGTCTTAGATACTTCCACGTGTGTGAAACGGAAATAGATGCATACTTCTGCTTGCATAACTAAAGCCTGTCTTACATGTCTCCTTCTCATATACTGACAAATCTTGTGCCAAATTCAACCCAAAATCAGTGATCACTAGGAGTGAAAGTAAGAAGCCAGCCTGACAGGGAGGGCTGTGCAAAAGCTTTGTTTTAGGGTTTTTTTTATTTGGTAAGTTAATTATCCTAGTTTTTAATCTAACAGATCCTGGCTTTTTTAACATTTAAAAACTTTTCAATCTTTTTTGAGGAGTTCCCTATAGCAGACTATGTAGATTTTTGACCTCAAAAACTCAGGATAGTTCTTTCACAAGACATGAGGTCCAAAGCATTGTACTTATGGATCCAAAGAAATCGACCTATGATTTTGGTGTTCTCAGGTTTCCAGGAGTTTGACTTCCATGAGTGTATCAGAGAGGGTGACATTTCAAAGTGAACAGGCTGGAATTGAGGCACTTAATGCACACAGACCAGATCTTGCGAGCAGTGGGGTCTTTGGCCTTCTACCTGATACTGTCTTTGGCTTTTGGATCATCTCTGTCTTACCCCACTAGCCATAGTTACAGCTACTTAGACTGATCTCAGTTCTTCCCACTGCTGATAGCGCCTGCATTACTACGGCTGAGTAAGTGCATAGATTTTCTGGAAACAAGTCTTCACACTGGTCATCTAATATTATCTAGATAAAAATATTCTTCCAGCCCTTAGACTTTTATATAGGCCTGGATGTTATAACTCTTTTCTTCCCTTCTGTTCTGTCTACCAACTGAGATGTGCTATTTAATCCTGATTGTAATTTTTCTAGCTTATTTTTCAAGTCTGCTTTTTTTTTTTAAATTCCTGAGAGGTTGTCTGGTCTCAAGCTCTCTAGCCTTTTGATAGATGATTATAATCTTCAATATGTCACAGTGATTCATAAGCTGTGTTACCTCTTAAATGAATAAGTCAGTTCGGCAAGACTCCTTGCTAAGCAGGGTATTACTCAATGCAAGTACTGGGGTTAGAATGTGACTCCTCAAATGTAATTACTACAAAGATAAAAAACAGGGTGTCAGATAAGATTAAAGACCACCTGGAACAAAACTGGCTAACCAACCTAAATGAAATGCACCCACGTTAGGTCCTAAAAAGGCATAGATAAATTTCCCCTACTCAGATGCTATTGCATATGCATGTATTACCCTATGTTGTGACGAGAACAACCAAAGAAAGCAGACACAGGTTGTCCTAGTCAACATATCACCTAGAGACAGACTGAAGAGTAGGAACCTAATGAAGTTCACCCTGTGTAAGCAAGGAAGACTAAGAGCAAGCAGGTAGGATTCTTCCCAGCTTGCAGTGCCCTGTGATAGTGCTTAGAGCCACAGACATGCTCAAGTCAGTCTTCAGCAGATTAATCTCAGCACTTGTGTTGGTGTCAGAGATCAATAACTCCTGAACATTTATTTGTGATCTCTTTACTGAAAAGCTCTGTGGCTCAGTCTGTGTTGTTCTGATTTCTGGTCTGTGTTGTTCAGATTTCTGTTCTCTTGTCCCTGTGAACTTCAATTTAGAAGCACAGATAGATATGTTCTAGAGGGGTGACATACCTTGAAAGCTCAGGATACTCAGACACTGATTCTCAGTACTAGTGTCCTGTTGTTTTTACCTTTAAAATTTGCTTATTGCATTAGATCCATGGGGAATTGATCTACACTACTAGTCTGCTAGAAAAAGATGTGGGCACACGTACAAAAAAAAGGTACATGTGTATGCAACATTTTGTAGACAAAAAATATTCCCTCACACACCTGAAGAGGTGACAGGCATGACCCTGGGCCAATAGTAATTGCTATGGTGGAAGGGAAAAGAAACTGGTGCTTCAGACAGTGCTGCTGCTGCACCTGTTGTGTTGTAAACACCTGGTTGCAGAAATTCTTTATTCGGGCACAGTTGCAAATACAACAGAGATGTAAAGATTACTTTTCCAAAGTACAATGTGAATTCAAAGGAACTTCATTACTGTTTACTAACTGGCTAGAAACTGCACTTTCGGATTTCACACACACACTAGCCAATATCTATGCCATTTGTATGGCATTCTTGCCATGTTTGGATATATTCTGACTAAAAAATGACTTTCTGAACTAGATGTTACAGAATTTCTGTCCTTAAGTTCAGGTTGAGGCAGCTGACATGCAAGTCCCTTGCTCTTCTTAATCTGATAGTGGCTTTTTATTTAGTGTTGCTTATTTAAAGACAAATGTCCTGGAGTAACAGATGACTTCCCTGCTAGTCATTGCATATAATTTTTATGTTTGCATATTGTTTGTAGCTGTGCCCTGTATGCTGAAGAAAGCAGGCAAGTTGCTGAATATGGAACGTCCCCTAAAGCCATCTAGAAAAAAATGGCTAGATAGTATCCAAACGTATTTGGCATAAGAGGATGCTGCTGACAGAGGCTGTAACAATCCTATTCAACACTTATATAGGATTTGTACTTTGCAGAAGCTGCACCATAAATTCTTGACTCTGCAAAGTGCTGTACACAAACAGCTCACTGGGCTCAAGAGATAATCTGTTATCACCATTAGATGATTTTCAGCTACTTTAATTAAGCTATCTGCAAAGGAATGATTAAAAAAAAAAAACATTTTGATGAATGAGATGGCTATTTACAATATGCTTGCCAAATAGAGCATGCACTGTGCTTTTGAATGTCAGTGCAAAGTGGAGTTCTGCAAAGTATATCTCACTTTTGTGAGCCATGATTGTTTACTCATTTATCCAAAAGCAAGGGCAAAATCCAAGCTGGGTAAATCAGGCAGAACTGACTTTCAGTGGATTACAGTCGAGTATGCTCTTCATCTCAGGTGAGTGTCCAGCTATGAGGTTTAGATAAAGGAGTGGTTGAGGTATTATTGCGGTACCCATTGTATGACGAGTTGGTTGCTCTGGTAACTCATTATTTAATGTTTGAATGGTGATATAAATAGGAACACAGCACATGTTAGTTGTCATGCATTAGCATGATAAGAGATGTAAGAGATGTCACCTACTTCAGATTTGAGATTTCTACAAAGCACAATACTTTTATATTTATGTGTGAGAGAGAGAGAGAGAAAGAGCTCAAAGTCCCTTTTTTATAACATAATCCAAATATAAAGGCTTAATAGATACACGATTCCATTCAGGGAATGCTTTGAAATGTTATCAGAGAAGTAACTTTCTTTAAAAGACCATAAGAAATATTAGAAAGGAAGAAAACCAGCCTACCTTCCTGAGGTGATTGAAGCTGTTCTTTTAAAAGTCACATAAACACTGCTCTCCAAAGACAACCTGGCTTTCCAGGAAAAGAAGTAGTCTAAAAGTTTCATTTAAAAACTAAACCAGAAAAAGTAAAATAGATAAGTAGTAGAAATGAGAATCTGGGCTTTGCTTGGCATAGAACTGGGTAAAAATGCAAGGAAGAGAAAGGGCAGCTATATTTACCAAAAAGTGTTGTGCTCACCACACAAGATGAGTATATGCTACAGTAAGTAGTTTCAATAGGATATCTACAGCCTATTTTGTTTTCCTCAGTAAACATATTCTTTCCAGATGTGTCACTAAATTGAACTTCCCAAAACCTCTTTGAGTTTGGAATGAAGGTCCAAATAACCTGCTCTGAACACATACATCAGGAGTTCAATCTAGTACTGAAGTTATTAGCGGTTAGTATCACAAAGCCTGTAGTCTGTTGACACCAAGACATTAGAAAAAATTATACAAAGATGATGGAGAACTGGTTAAACTAAAATACTCTAAATACATCCTTTGTGTAAATGGCTTAAAAAATAATATGGCCACTTACTGGGGAGTTAGCACAGTTAGTGGGTATCTTTACTTTATACAGTCCACCCACTGAATAGTGTTAAGAGTTAGAAGTAAGATAGTCTTCAATAAATAATTGAAGATATAGGTATCTCACAGTCAGCTCCTCACTGGTGGCTAAGTTGCCTGATGTATCTGAGGTACCTTTTCATAACTCTTGCACTGAGATCAGCCTGTGGTTCCATGACGGTCAGCTGGTCTTGAAATTACCCACCTTATCAGGTGTGTTTTGTAAGGCGTGCTGAGCTTTTGGGTATCATAATTAGGCTCACACATTCCCCAAATCAGTTAACTTTAAATTACATAAGATCTCATCAGTTAAGTAATGGCATTTCAAGTAATTGCAATGACCAAAACAACTTGTGACTATGTTATTTCTTTTCCAGTTGAGTTGCATCCACAGATTTGAAGTGTCCAGCTTCTCTGTGTCTGCTTCACAGAGTACTGTGTTCAGTTTTAGACCCCTCACCGCAATAAGGACATTGAGCTACTAGACCGTGTCCAAAGAGGGGCAACAAAGCTGGTGAAGGACCTAGAGAACGTCTTATGAGGAGTGGCTGAGAGAACTGGGGTTGTTCAGCCTAGAGAAAAGGAGGCTCAGGGGAGACCTCATTGCTCTTTACAACTACCTGAAAGGAGGTTGTAGAGAGGTGGGGATCGGTCTGTTCAGCCAAGTAACAAGTGATAGGACAGGAAGAAACAGGCACAAGTTGCGCCAAGGAAAGTTTAGATTGGATATCAGGAAGAATTTCTTTACAGAAAGGGTTATCAGACATTGGAATGGGTTGCCCAGAGCAGTTGTGGAGTCACCATTCCTGGAGGTATTTGAAAGATGTATAGACCTAGTGCTTAGGGGTATGGTTTAGTCGACTTGTCAGTGCTAGGTTAATGATTAGACTTGATCTTAAAGATCTTTTCCAATCTAGACAATTCTGTGATTCGGAGTTAAAGAAAAATAGTTCTGAGAGGTAAAAATGCTTAAGCTCACTCTTTTCATTTGTTTTGTGAGGATGAAAAGTAATCACAGATTTAGACAGGTCAGTTTATTCTTTCAGCTACAAGGAAGGAATTCTTCAGTTTTGCAAACCTATACTTTCCCACTGTCTTTTGGGCCTCAAAATGTTCAGATTAGTAAAAATAAAGAGGATTTCATAGATGTAGTGTTTCTTGTTGATTTTACTTATGCAGCAAATATTTCTTATGAGTTCTTTCGTGTGAATGCGGTGTGAAGGAAAGACAGCACAAAGGTAATTCACTTAATTAGAGCTTCTTTATTTCCTCTCCTAGCTAGTGACAACTTAGAAAATCAGCATCATTGTTTCCAGCTATCAGGAAGCAAAGGCAAAGTTCATCAGCCAATTGCAGTTCTATATTTGCTTTACCTCCCTCAAGTACAGGGAAATCAAAAGAAGGAAAACATAGAAAAGGCAATAAGAGTGGGCGGCTGACTTTCAAGCCATATTCTGAAAAAGAAAGCAGGAGGGAGATTGAAAAAAAGAGGATGTAGGCAGTAAGCTGAGCATACTGAAAAGGCACTAAGCTGAGCATACTGAAAAGGTGCTGAGCCCCATGCAGAATCTGTCCCCTTGGGCAACACAGCAGAGTATTATTCAAACAGTTTGGGCCAGATTCTCATTTGTATTAAAATCCATTACACTGCTTTAAAAAGCATTTCAATATAAAAATTTCTAGGTCCAGCAGGTATTTCTTGACAAACTTCAGTAGCAGTGCTCTTGTTATCTGCATTCATTTCTAAGAGGATGGATTGCATGGCAGTTTGAACACACAGTTCAGCACAAATGGCATTTTTTGAAATAAACACAGAGTTTCCTTGTTACAGGAATTCTCTTTCTCTCTCATTTCACATAGTAACTTGTATATCCATTAGGTGGTAAGATGTTCCATGGGAAAATGTTGTAATTGCACATATTTAAAGGGTATATCATTTAGCTTTATTACAACTCTTGTTACAGCTGCGGTCTCAAAAATTATCCCAGTGTGTACGAACCATGCTGGTGCAATTAGAAGAAACTGGTTCTTTGTCTTTATAATCCTCTGGATGAGAAATAGGAACACTGATAGAGCAGACAAAGCATTGTACTGTATTATAACCCCACAAGCCAGCCTGGCCCCATGACAGTTCACAGAGAAGTAATTCAGACTTAGAGAATAGTTTTGGAAGGGAAACCTAGTCAGAGTGTTTGTGGTAAACATAAGAACTGATGCGTGGGCGTTGCAGTCACAAATCCTGTTATATACTAATACGATTTATAAGCATAACTCCCAAAAATCACTATCAGAGTTAACCCCTGTGTACCTGTTATATTTAAAATTAAAATGAAGGTATGCTGTTTGCACTTTCAAAACATTGAATCTGTATTGCACATAAACATTTAATAATTTAACTTATTTTTGCTGACTAGATGCACTGTCCCAGACTATGCTTCTTTCATTTGAATAGTGATTGACATTGTTCTTGAACCTGATAAGTCTTTAATACAAATGAATGACCTTAACTGCAATTTAATTTAAAAATTGGAGTTTTAATGCAGGTATTCCTCAGTCACGGAGTGAATGATCCATTAGGAGACACAGTGCATTGCATCAAGCCACTGTTTAGCAACAGCTTCCAACACAATCTTCATTCAGAAGAGAACCCTTAGTGAGGGGACATGAGACACCCAAGGCAACTAAACAAATGAGCATCTTCCAGTCTAAAGCTTTCTTCTGGGTCATGGTGTTAATCAGTGTGTCTATACTGACTTCACTCTCTGTTCCAGGAGAAATTATATTTATTTTCTGGACCTTTTGTTGCAGAACTGTTCGCACCAATACTGCTTGTGGCTAACGAATTGGCTTTACCCTCTCTGCACTGCATTTGGAACAGACTTTGACTTGATCACTGCCTTGTAGACCTTTCTTTACACAATGTATTATGTATATCCAGCCATATATGTGTATGCTCCAGTCTTATTAAGGAGAAACCTAGCTGATCTGCTACAGAGAAAAATCCTAGATGACGAATTTATAGATAGCCAGGGGACCAGAGAGTGATCTAGCTGCTGGTGTTGACATGTGCATTTTGAATAGTTACGTTTTGGCTTTAGAGTTGCAAAGTGTTTCTACTCTATTATTATTCAATAAAATAACTAGTTCTATCAATTGGGAACTAACCCTTCTTCCTTCTCCAAACTACTAGGGTCTACTAAGAAAGATTCCTTACTGCAAAACTGGAAAAACTGGCAACACGTTATGGCATATTCGTGACATAACCATCTCCTGTAGCCAGTACTTCGGTGGAAAGTGAAAACATTTTTCATACAATGGTGTATTGAGTAAATTGTGCAGTGCTTCATGGGCAATAGCTTAATATATTGGTTTCACCATGAAATGTGGAGAGTTCATCAGTCTCATCTTTAAAAGGGTAGCTGCAGAGTGCACAATGGTTTCTGCAATATTCAATCCCCTTCTCCATGTCCAGTTGCAGTATTAGTAACAAAAGTAATTGATGAAAGCCTTTGAAAGATACATAAATAAGATAATCTGTCTTAACTGGCAGATAAACATATTTGTTATCCCCAAAGGATAAGGAGTATTGTGCAAGCAATGAAGGTGGGAAAGATTAACATCAGATATAATTCAAAAAATAGTACAGGATGAAAGTGGAAGACAGTAAGAGATCACGTTCAAGGAACAGGAACTTCAATGTTCAACTCAGCTGGCTGAGACATATGTATGTGTTGAAATCTTTACCTATGTCTAATGTACAACATAAGTGCTGAAGTTTTTGAAGTGAGAATGCACCCATTTACACGATAAATCTAAAAAACATCAGAAAGCATATCCTTTCCTTACAGACCAGGGGTCCTCAAACTACGGCCCGCGGGCCAGATGCGGCCCCTGGGGCTCCTCAAACCGGCCTGCGGGTATTTACAGAACTCCCCGCCCCCCCCCCAGCTGCAGTGACTTCCTGCCGCTTAATCCGCGCGCCAGCCTCCACAGCCCCCAAGCTCCCGCAGGCACCGGGCTGGAACCAGCGCCTCATCCTCCACCTGCCCCCAGGGGACACCTCTTGGCTACAAACTGCGCCGCCGCCGCCGCTCCGTTGGCTCCCGCTGCTGCCTGCCCCGCCGGCACTGGGCTGGAACCAGCGCCTCGTCCTCCACCTGCCCCCAGGGGGCACCTCTTGGCTACAAACCGCGCCACTGCCGC